>JARBEQ010254040.1:0-10482 GCA_030265355.1 Tritonia tetraquetra
CCCCCCCCCCCCCCCCCCCCCCCCCCCCCCCCCCCCCCCCCCCCCCCCCCCCCCCCCCCCCCCCCCCCCCCAGCGGGATAGACTTGAAAACTTCTAATTTCTTTTTCCATCTATTCTTTTTACTCTGTGTAAACAATTCTGACACCATGTTGATGAACTTACAATATATTCTATGTGAGTGGTGGTTAATACCTTCAAATGTTCTTTTCAAACGACGAATTCCAACTGACTTTTCAGAATGGCCAATCCTAATTTTTATAGTACGTATAGCTTTTCTCAACACAAAAATGTCCGGATTGACTTCCTTATAGCCGTTCATTATTTACTCCTTTCATCTTCCGTCTTCACCTCTATTGTTTATCAATCTTGTACAGTAGAGCCAGGCTAGACTGTTTAGATAAGTTGATCATTGATATCAAACGTCTTATTGATCTTTTTTATTAGGAATTTATGGATGCAAGAAATCGCATAGGATCAGACAATGAGCAAGTGATTGATCATGTCACACATGTAGCTGAGAATAAAACGAAAAAGATGGAATCAGACCTTGGCATTCAGCAGCAGAATGGAACAAATGGACACGGTTAGAGTTATAGAGATGGCTTTTTTGTTTAGTAAAATTGAATACGCATGTGTTTGAATGATATGAAACCATTTCCCCGGATTGAATTCTATGAAATAGTGTTATAAGATGGTTGAAAATATTTAGGATTGGTGACATCATGACATTAGAATTAGACCCCTATCCTAGATAGATACCTAGAGTCGGATTAGAGTAGCCTCCCTAGACTAGGAATTTTCCAAGAAAATGATACTTATGAGAACAAGGTTTATCTATCTAGTAAAATCACTAAGGGGTCTAATAGAATTAAATTGGTATGATGCTGTAGGATGGCATTCCACATGCTCCGTGACCCTTAACACTAAAATATAGGCTCTCTAAACCCTATCTAATACTCTTCTTATACTTATACAGTACTAGACGTCTATACTATACTCGACCTGGTTGAACATTTAGAAAGAAATTATTTCCAGTCAGGTGTTGGGAATGAAAAGAGTTATTTTCTTATCTTTGGTAAAATAAATAAACTATTCATCAACTAATGTGGGTTACGTTTAATAATTTATTTTCCTTGTCTGATAGAAATAATAGCTAAGTCTAGCTATCTAGACGAGGTAGCCATTGAATTGAGAAGTCACGATTTGTCTTTGTAGTTTGTAGCAGTTTCGTGCTATTTTTTATGTTAGGTATTGCCAGATTGATGACTTATGTTGTGTTTAGTATTGTAGCGGTTAGCTAACAGATAAAGGTTGAAGACAATCGTGTGGATTTTTCTGTTGTTTTTTATTTCGTTAGGATGCAAACCAACGGAAGTTACAAGTGAGAGAGAAAAGAGCACAACATTTATTGATGTCACAAGACACAACATAAAAGAGTTCATCATTATTGTGATGCGGTGCGATGATCGCCACAGTATTATCATCAATATTGTTATTACTATTTACTATCTAGAGTCTAGATGAGATCCCGCAAATTTGCAGTGAAGAAGACAAAAAATTCTTTTTTTTCTGGGTTTAATCATTACTGTTCCATCCGTGAATACAGTTTTGTAGACAAATTTTGACATTCTGAGACACGGGCTGCTTTCTTTACTACTGGACAATAGTAGCCTACAATAATAATAGTAATAGGGAGTACAAAAACAGGGTCAGTGTTAAAAAAAACTTATTCACAACAAACAAAATCTCTTTTGACTCCAATCAGTAATTTCCACTTCCCTCCACATAGGTAGCAATGAGATAATCACAGAGAGGTAGAGTCCACAAAAATATTCATTGCTCATCTGTTTCCTCACAAAACTGCACCAAATTTTCAGTGAAATAAATGCTTGAAGATTATTAGGAGATAGAAATTAATGAAATAAATTTTATGTAATTTTCAATTGAATATTAATAATGAATGGTATTTATTTTGCGCCTTCCATGTAAAAAGTCATCTCAAAATGTTTTTGTGAGTAAAACATGTAAGCTAAAACTTACATATTGTATACATAGTAAATAATATTACAAATAACCAATTTATTACATATTACACAGAACATTTTTAAACAAAGTAGGGTGTTAATAGAATCACATTTTCGTTAATACCAGGTAAATTATTATCATTGATCGGAAAAAATTCTTTAAAAGAAACAAAAGAGTCTTTTTCTCTGATCTCCCTTGGCAGTGAGTTCCAAACTTTGGGGCCTTCAAATTCAAAGGAGCGGTCACCATGATCTAAGATGTTTTTTGGGGAGGTAAAGAAGAAATGTGTCATTTGACGACCGTAAAAATTGAGATGTAGAATTACTATGGTAAAAATTCACCTAAATAGGTTGGCGTCAGGCCAATAAGACATTTAAAAACAAGGGACGCAATTTTGTACTTGATCCTTGACTGGAAGCAAGTATAACTAAAAAATCAAGGGAGTGACGTGATCACCAAATAACCAAATATCCACAACCTACGGGAATCTCAACTAGAAATAGACCTCATACGCTTTATTTGATTTATCTAAACAAGGGTCTAGGTTGCATATAAATGTGCTGAATCGATCAGAAAGTCTATTCTAGACAGTAGACTAGCTCATGAAATCAAGATTATCCTGCGATTCAAAGTGTTTTTTAAGTGAAATAGCGATAAAAGATGACCGACGTGACTGTGACGACATGGTACCCGAAAAGTGAGATTGATGAAAATTCGGCTGAAAATTGATTAAAAATCTCCCCAAATCACTTGGATTGAAAGCTGCACATATAGCAACCAAATAGTGAGTGTGCGCATGTCTAGAATATTTAGCGTTCTGTTGTCTAAAGCACAGGTTAGTGATCTCTCACTGATAGAAGATAGCTTAGGTCAGCGTTCAGCGACAGGTGGAGTCAGTCGAAAATACAGCAAGTCACCAATTAGTGACATATGGAATCAAAGTGTTAACAAGTACGCGGGTGAGGATCGATCTCGTGACCTTATGATTATGAGACAGCTCTGCTACATATTAAGCTACTGTGACCGCCGACAATGGCGATGCAAACATTGTATTTATATGCAGACGATATTTGCAATGACAAAACTATCTCGATAACTCTCTTCAATAATCAATCCTCGTGAGACAACGATCAACCAATACCGGTTGGGGTGTAAACAAATTGAATTCCCAACCAGCATCACTTGTTTGTTTGATCGAACCCCATTAATACCCCAGAGCAGTGTTGGGGCCAACCCTTTGGCCAACCCTATGTTCAGCCATAAAAATCACACAAGTTAAAGATACCCAGTATAAATCCAGGCACCCGGACCACCAAGCATGGCTGAACACAGTGTTTGATCTCCTCTGGATCAAAGAATTTCAGATAAGCAAGTGATCAGCCCACTGTGTCCTAAACTCATTGACACGATTGACACTGAGCAGTACAAATCATAAGCAAGGTCAATAAACAAATTAATGTAGCCCTTGTGGTCATCTCCTCAGCTTTGTAAGAACTGGTAGAATTTGCCACTTTGGGGGGAAACCAGAATCACTTCACATTCTCCAAGTGAAAAGATAATGCTTCTAATAGTCAACTTTCTTCTAATAAGTTCCATGAAGCATTAATATTTTTATTCTATTTTCAAAGAATTTTTTTTTTCTCTCCGTTTTTTCCGACCGATTCAGTGTGTCCTTGACATACTGACACCTCACAAGGAATGGCTGCTTGAAAATTCACATCACATCCATGTCACGGTTGAACCCACATAAAGTTGGAAGTAGTGTGAAGTGTAGATGTGGGTCTACTCTGTCTCGACCCCAACAGAAACAGATTAGACCAGAAGTAATGAATTTATGTCTTTTCTTTTTTCTTTAAAACTGCAGATGGTTCAGAAACCACGACTTTGGAGTGTCCAGTGTGCCTTCAGACATGCATCTATCCAGTCCAGTTGCCTTGCAAACACATTTTTTGCTTTTTGTGTGTCAAGGGTGTCGCCAGCAGAAGTAAGCGGTGTGCTCTGTGCAGGCAGCAGATTCCCACAGATTTCTTCTGTCGACCAAACCTAGTGTGCCGTGATGATTTGGAACAGCCAGTGACCTTTGATGACGGCTACAGCTGGTTTTATGAAGGTGTTAATGGCTGGTGGCAGTATGACGATCGCACTTCTCGGGAGTTGGAACACCATCATAAGACTGGTCACTCTTCTTGTGAGCTTCTTATTGCTGGGTATGTCTACATTATTGATCTCACCAACATGGTGCAGTGCAGAAGAAATGATCGTACCAAAAAACGCAGAGTAAAGAGAGATTTGGTAACTATGCCTGGTCTTAAAGGTGTCGCTGGTTTGAAAATCTTGGCAGACAACGTTGTGTTAGACTCAGACAGACCAGGAGCTGAGGGCCACGAAAACAACACTGGATTCTCAACATCAACTCGTCAGTCAATTCCAATCCGCCAGGTGGATAGATCAGGAGATCACCAGTCTCTGTCTCCTCCAACCCCACACAATACACCACAAACACCAATGACCCCGTCAGAAAGTCCCCCGGGTAATGGAACCACAGAGCGAGACCTTTCTGTCCACCTGGAACGCCTGCGTCTTGTTGAAAGTGCTCCCATTTCAGTTAGTCCACAAGAAGGATCTAATGGCTCGAGTCGAGGCTATGACACACCAGAGTTATTAAGCACTTCAATGGAAGATGCAACTCGCCTGGAAAATGTCCGAGCTAGTCTTCAGCAGTTACAGACCCAGGAAGATGTGCAAGGGATCCTGGACAGTCTTGATGAAGAGAGAGAGGTTTCCAGTGCAGACGAATGTGATACAGATGCTAGTGTTGTGCATGTCTGACTGTAATATTTACACAACATTAACAGTAACAGCCATTCAAATGGTGTAATTGTGTTAAAAAATTAACATGTTGATTTTGACCGTCTAAGACTAAGCAGTGGAACGTGGGTTTTGATTGAAACGTAAGATGATGTGTTCTAACTGTGTTGAATGAGGTGTGTGCTAATTGTACAGTAATCCAAAGCAATTTTGAAAGTATTCTCTGTATTATTATTATTGATATGTTATGTTTATAAAAAAATCATTTATATGAAGGTTTTTCTCGGCTTGCAATAATATTCAGTGTTCGCAAGTTCAAGCCTATAGCATAGATTAACTAAAGCTGTATCAGATAAAAGAAACAACTGCAATTATATAACTGTGTTGTGTACTGTCTCTTAAAAATAAAGCTATGACATTTTTTTGTTTTTATCCAAAGTAAAGTTTGTAGGTCTTGAACATATTTAGAAAAACACAAAAGAAAGAAAGATATTTAGTGCCTTGGTAGAAGAGATGTTTGCCTCAAAAGCTGACCATTGCTAATGTGCAGTTGTAAATTTAGGAATCTAGTTGAGTAGTTGTAATTTCACTTGATACCATTTGAAATATGAAACAGTGTAGATTTGTTTAATTTCATGTAACCTTTCTACCAGGGTTCCTGCAGTGGAAAGCCCTAGAATTTTTTGAATTTTTTTTTAAAGCGCTGGAAATATTCCCCACCACCTGGACAATTTTAAAATAAGTTCATGCTGTACCTTTTCTTTTCTTGAAACAATCATGTGACACATATCGACCTTGTGAAAGGGATTGGGGGCGGGGTGAAGACGGTATTGGTGGTACTGGTCATGCAACATCGTGTAACTTATGCAATCGATGAGGAAGGTGGGAGACAGTGGGATCTATGTGTACACCTTTAACAATGTTAATACTTTATATACAGCATTATTATTACTAGACCTACACAGTGTGTGTAAAGGCAAACACAAGATTCCTGCACACACAGGTTAATGCACGCTTTTTGGCCTCTCCTGAGAGTGTGCTGTAATCCGATGAGTACTGTATAAATCGCTGGGTATGATAATTGATTTTTTAGCCCCCAATTTAGGAATTTTCCCCTGGGAAAAGTCCTGGAATGATATACACATATATATGCAGGAACCCTGGATACATTTGATGACTATTTACAGTTCACTTAAAAGTTTTCTGAAGTGTTTTCAATACTCAACACAGTAGAACAGTTCTCTTCTGTCATTGTGATTTGTCTAAAATATAACAGCCATAGTTGTAGCCTTTTTTAGATACAAGTTATCAGAGTTCATCCTGATAGTCTTACATATAGAGAGTTACATGTTATAGAGTGATTGATTTCATGAAATGTCGTAGTTCTAGGTGAGATTAGATTCATATAGAGAGAGTTTACATGTTATACAGTGATTCATTTGCATGAAATGTTATAGTTCTAAGTGAGATTAAATTCAGCCCTGTTTTCATTTTTGATATTCATATCATGTTGTTATTTGTGAGGGTTAAGAAACTTGCTGTCTTAAAATTCTGCATGTGCACAGAATTGTTTTATTGATGATATAAAGAATGTTATCTAATTACCCATTCTCATTTTGATCATATCACTTATCAACTCAGTTCTGAAAACATACTTTTCTTTTTTGTTTTGTTTTCTCCAGAATCCTTTTATTTTTTCAGAATCTTTTTATTTTTTCAGAATCTTGTTCTTTTTTATCACAATGATAATATTAATACTAGTACTACTTATTATTATTATTATTATTGGGGCTTGGGGCTTATAGCTTAATGCAATTTTAAGAAACCACCTCAAAATCATTCATGACATCCAATCGACGGACTGACAGAATATTTTGATCTCACTGTCTGCGGAAGTCTATCTCTGAATCTTACTCTTAAGTAGAACGTTGGCAAACTCCTGCCCCTCTATTTGATGTTGTTCCATCCTAAAGCTGGTCGAAGTAACTACCTAAACCAAAGGAAATAACTCTATTTTGCCAAGGAGGGAATTAACAAACAAAAAAATATATGTTCATAATCTAGAATAAACTGGACATGACAGTAACCATCACATAGAAAAATAAATGAATGTTACTAAAATATATAGTTTTAATGGGTTTATTGAAATTTTGTAGGAGAAAGATATATAATAACTTCTCGCATTTCACTCGTATTGACCTTTTTCCTATCATTTTTACCCTCTAAACTGTCACTTTCATTATTTAGGTCATATTCATAGTTTTCCCCATCACCTGTATCTAGATTAGACTAATTCTTGTCTTTTACAATTCAGAAATTGAGACTTACGAGTGGCGCTAAGTCAAACATTTTCGCTTCAATTCAATCGCTTGTAGAATGAGAACAGAAGCAGATAAAAACATAATTTTTTTATCACGATCCACATTTTTTCGCGGTTAACAAGGTGTGCTTAGGAAATAACTTCACTTGTGAGATTTAGTAAACTATCATGTGTCAAAATTGTAAGAAGGGTTTCATGTCGCACTGATGCACATTAAGATGGACCCGAGTTTGTCGCAACCAATCACGTTAGGATGGAATGGGTTATGAAGACATTGATTGTAAATAGTAATTTCCCTTTTGACTATTGATCCTAAAGTGCCAATTCTCCCAGTAAGTAATGTGACTTAGGGGTAGCCCAATAGTATTTGATTTAATTTTGGTTAATTCTCTTCAGTGTACTTCCGCTATTCATAGTACAGTTAAAACCGCTTAAGTCAACACCGGATATTTCGATTTTAATGTTTTTAATTGGTCCCGTCCCATGGAGTACTTATCGAAAGTAAAGAATAAAGAATTAGCACCTAACTTGATTTTGCAGAAACGTTGATATTTCATTTGCTGATGCATTGTAATTCTTATATCTCTCAGTGGCAAAAATACCCCCAAAAGCATCACTGCTAAATGTTAAACATTGCTTGTGATGTGTCTTATGTGCCCCAAAAATAACTAAATGCTATTATCATTTTTGTGCCGGCTAGAGTGAGAGAACCAGAATGGGAGTATTACATAATATGTATTTTCTCTGTGTGTATTTATGTTTGCTGTATATCTCTTCCCACACATGTAGAAGAATCACCATGTGTGTTCTTACTCTTACTTACCCGTGGTGTACACAGGCATTCATTTCTCCCATATTACTCAACTCGTCAGACTTTTATCATTAAGACTAGAATTGCTCCGGTAAATAGATGAAAATAGAATAAATAACGTAGTCATTATAAACAAACATTGAACTGATTGACAGAGTTTTTAGTTATGTCCCTCGAGAATCGACTAAGTGGTTTTAACTGTAGTAGTACAAAGAAGGCTGATCACCTCTTCGTCTTTGGATCCCTAAGTTTTTCATCTTTGTGGTCGGCCATGATTTGAATTCAACTGATTTGCACGGTTTCAAATGATGTTTCTTTTTATTTTTATTTTTAGTGGTGTAGTAATTGAATTAGACTATTACTATTAATGTTATTGAAAATGTATATTACTATTACTTAAACTTAAATGCCTCAAAACAAAAAAGGAAAAGCTATTTTTGCACAGATTCATAATTAGAATTAAAAATTAGATTTTTGAACACATTTCCAATGGTTTAGCTGCCAGATTGGAGAGTTCTTGTAGAGACATTTACTTGAAGTACCCCGTATATCATTTTTTTTTCAAAGCTCAAGATTTAGAATTTACTTGCCACAGCTAAATCTTCCCTTTACAGGTTGAAAATACGATACAATAATATGGTTATTATATATGTCTTTTTTTCTTTTAAAGAAATTATTTTTTATTCAAATTGCCTTTTGACATTTTTGTTTGTCTGTGACTGTGACACTACTTGTCCAGTAGGTATTTGACTATTTCAGATTGTTGCCAACCTGAATATCTCCGTCATTTTGTGATATTTCATTTTCTATGTAATGCCTATGTCCAACTCCTTTATGTGATTTAAAAGCAAACTCTCTTTGATTTCTTTCTCCTCGTTTCATATTATCGAAATATTTCAATTGTAAATATATACATCATGATAAATTACTTATAGTATACTACTACTACATGAACAGTTGATTCTATCAATTTATTCGTTTATAAAGTTATAAGAATAAACCAAAACAAAATGCTCTTGCAGACTTTTGTGAATGATTTGAGTCACCATTTCATCTCTGTTAGATTATATGTTTCATTTGAAATGATTTTGAATGCACATCACAAATCATTTCTCAGAATGATAATAAAAAGTTAGGCTCTACTAAGGTTGAAATTAACCTAGATAGTTTCTGATTAGAATTCAGTTCTCTTGAACTGATTTGTACAATTTTACCAGAGATGGGTAAACAGAGTGTACATATACCTTGATCAGTCTTTTACTTTTTTTTAGGCTGACCGTCTTTTTCCTGAGTGGGTGGTTGGCGGGACCCCTTCTGTGGGCTAGGGGGTGCTAAACCGGTCCACACTCTTTCCTTTGTCTTCTATCCCCCTCACCTATTATCCCCGCTCCCATGTAGCTTTCTGTTCTTGTCCGGGAATAAGATGATCTGGTTTTGCTTGGGGTTTGGGTCTCTTGCCGGGTGGAAATATTCAGTTGTATTCTTTTCTTTTTTTTGGGAGATTATATTTTTTTATATTTTTTTTTTCATGTAAATCATCTCTCTTTATAGTAGTATTCATTCTTACAATATTATAGACTGCTGTTTATTTTATCAATTGAGTATATCCCTTCTGCAGGGGCTGCCTGAGTGAAACTGTTTCGGTCACCTCAGACCGAGATTTGGACTGACTGATCTACTGGAATCTACTTCTGTTCTATCTTTGAACTATGTGTCGTCCCCCTTGTCTTACTTTTTCTCAAGTGCTTATGACCCATGAGTGTTGCAAGCGCTTGATTTGTTTGAAGCCGTGTGGCGGGCGCTGAAATGACCTACCTGTGTGGATAGAGCCCTAAAAAAACAGCAACAACAATATTTTTCCCGAAGGCTGCTTTCCATGCATCGTCGTCCTTATCCTGTCCTATAGAACGAATGGTTTTATGATATTTAGAACAACCCTAACCGTCGTTTTTGTGACGTTACAACGGATGAAGAGATCACGTTGAGCAAAAGACTTATCAAAGTATTATGTTTGTTTGATCAAATCCCATTAATACCGCAGGGCAGTGTTGGGGCCAACCCTATTCGCAGCCATAAAAAAAGGCAGCCAAGAATACAGGCACCCCGACCACCAAGCATGGCTGAATACGGAATTGGAAATTTCTGTGGATCAAAGAATTTCAGATGAGCTGGTGATCAGCGCATTGTGTCCACAACTCTCCTCAGTATTACCCATAAGCAAGGCCAATAGAATAAACAAATTAATGTAGCCCTTGTTGTCACCCCTCAGCTGTAAAAGAACTGGGAGAATTTGCCTGGGCGTATCAAAGTATGTACGCTAGTGCTGCTAGTATATTTTGCTACACTATGTTTATGTTCTAATTCTAACGTAGATGACACTGTCGTACGAAGTCATGGGACTTGAATACACACGACTAGTGTGATGTGTTCTATTAGGCGCAGTGGTTAACTGCATTCGTCTGTGGCTAGTGTGTCAGTCGGATTAGAGTGAGGGGGGGGGGGGGGGGGGGGGGGTGGT
>JARBEQ010254051.1:0-10933 GCA_030265355.1 Tritonia tetraquetra
TGCCGGGGGTAAACTATACATTGTAAAGCACATAGAGCATGATGAACTTCGTGGATATGCGCTATATAAGTGCTATGTGCTATGCTTTATAGTATTTATTGTAAACAAAGAGATGAGGCCTATAGTATTTATTGTAAACAAAGAGAATACTGACTCAATTTTCGGAGAGAAAGGAGTCCTTATAGAACAGTTACCAAATTAGCATGTGTAATATTTGATGGCTCTGATTATTGCCCTACACTGTAATGGTAAAAGGGAATTGGATAAGAAAGAAAGAAAGATTATTACGGAGCCTCCATCAACAAAGTAAAGATGACATTACGCAGGCTGAGAGTCAATCATGGTTTTGAAAAAACTAAAGTCAAAAGTTCACAGCTTTCCAAAAGTTAAGACTAATAAAACTATGTGTCACAAAGAGGGGGTCTCTAGCTCAGTGGTCAAGCCTCTAGACTTTGGACACAGAGGACCGGGGTTCAAGTCCCGCCTGGTGTGGACATTTTTCTCTGGACCTTTCAGAGTTTTCAAGGCTTTTCCTGGAGATTCACGTTGAATCTTCTCAAGAACCGCCTTTGATACGACCTTTATGTGTTGAAAAGGGCGTTAAACTTCAAATTTTATGTGTCACAAAGAATTGACCTTTGAAAATTGTAGGTTGAAGCTTTATCTTAACTCAATACGCACTATCCCTTGTATCTTTATCTCATTTTTCACAAAAATGCAAAAATAACTTTTAGACTCTAAGCTATTAGTTGAGGAAGAGCCAAAAAACTCGACAACATGGAATAAAGACAAAAGCAAACAGTGTTTGATTGTGATCATCTTGTTTTCAAGGTTTTGTCATGTCATTTTCTTGCTCCATCCGTTTACCAATAAGAAAATGTGACCCATGGGTCAGTGCTGAAGGTACCCGCTGGAGATTTGTGACATAAGCTTCAAACGCCTCGTGGGTGTTGATAATTGTCACTTGTAACTCGGCTAAATGTTAAGCAAAATATGAAGTGTTTCGACTGTAAAATGCAATAAGTGCCTATCACATTTTATGGTTAAACCCTTCTTTTTAAAATTGGCATGTATTGCTCTTTGTTTTCATAACCCCTTATTTTTTAAATGGGGTAGATACCTTCATTGACTGCAAAACGCAAAGTACCACTTTTAACGATGGGTCTGACAGCAGAAAGTAAAAGTTGCTTGTCACTTTTTGCAGTCAAACTATTCATATAAACATGACAGACAAATTGAAAGGGAAAACCCGGGGTTTTAACATGCTACAGTGGCCTTCGCCTAAGAATCCCCAGCTAAGAACCCGATCCGTCTCACAACCTGTCACCGGTTCGAAACGGAATTTTTTCTAAAAAATTCTCATCTCTAAGAACCTGACCACATGTATATGACTGTCCTTAAGAACTCGCTGTTTTAACGGATTTCATGCTCGGGTATTGCATACAAAATAAAGTAAACTCCGCATTTGAAATGAGTGATAAACGAACAAGATGGCTATGGCTCAACTTCCTCCATTTACAGCATCAAAAAGAGCCGCCCAGCACTCGGGTCATGCCAAAAATTTTCCTTACCAAAGGGAGGTAATTTACATTGGCCAAAATAGGAATTAAGCACCTCATGTATAGCTTAGACTTGATCCAGAGAAATCCAGCCTCATAGTGCTGACCCTACACTGTAATGGTAAAAGGGAATTGGATAAGAAAGAAAGAAAGATGTATAGCTTAGAAATTTGCGTAAGAACCCAGTCCACCTTAGAACCCGCTAATGCTGTCTCCTGATGGGTGGGTTGTTAGATGGAGATCACTGTAATCAGAATTTAAAAATTGAAATTTCCAAATGTACATTTATTAAGGCAAATGTGGTAATTCAGGCCATGATCATTTTCTTTTTCTTGTTTTTCCCCAGTACGCCCACCCAACAACCAGGGCTTGATGGGAATGGGCAACCCAATGTCTATACAACAACAACAACAAAGTAATAGTTCACAGGTGGGTAGTCGCTGTCTATGATCACCTTCTTGCCTTATCTACCTGATTCAGATATTTTCTAGCACTGTGTTCAGCGATGCTGGACATGGGGCTAGGCACAACACAGCCGAGTGGTAAAACATGCTATGGATAAGCAAGTAAATTAATATTTTATGGGCAAATTTTTTTTTAATGCAAGAAAGTAATCTACAATGTAGACCAGCGTCATTTTCAGATCGGCTTCATGTTACCTTCAAAAAAGGTTTTGGAGTGACGGTAGAGCACACACCCCTGTATCCCCAGGGAGGCAGAGTTGTTAGTAGTTGTTGGTTTCATTCTCACTCTCATAAAACATTTCTTATTCTTTCTTTCTTTCTTTCTTAATCATTTCCTGGTTTACCTTTCGGTGTCAGGTTTATCTATCGTGAATAAACATCTCGATTTCCAACTACCAAGTGTTCTTTAACGTGCACAACTTTCATCTCGATAGGATCAGGGGAGTGGCAAATAGGTTTTTACCAAGTTTTGTGAAGAAAAACAACATCTGTCACCCCTGGGATTTGAACCCGGTACCTTTCGCTTCAAAGGCCAGAACCATACCCCTGAGCCACTGGGACCCCTTTAGGTCAACACATCTAAACTTAATCTGAACATATTGAGTAACTCCAAGTGAACTTAAAGTTACCTGTTTTTTAAAGTAAGTTGTTAGATTTTAGGATTCATGGACCATTTTGCACAAAGCATCCTAATAAGATCAGTATTATTTGCATGCGCATCCCAATAAGCGATGCCTTTGCTTAATACACAATAGGCTCATCTGGCAACTTTTATTTCAACTTTCAGGGTAATGTGTTGATGGTTTCTTCAGCTCAGCAACAACAGAGGGGCGTGGCTCAGAATACTGGCATGATTCAAGCGCCCATGACAATGCCCATGCAACAACAACAACAACAACAGGCACAGATGCCGCAGGTAAAATTGAGTGGAGTTTGACTATCCTTTCTTTAAAAAGAATAATTACAAAGACTGAACATAGAGCAACAACTTTTCTACAAGTGGGTGCCAGCTGTCCAGCTCAAAACGGATTTCCCTACTTTATACCTTTGTCTTCTTCTTATCCAATTCCCTTTTACCATTACAGTGTAGGGCCAGCACTATGATGCTGGATTTCTGTGGATCAAGATATTAAGTCAAGCAGGGGATCAACCCACTGTGACACTTGTGGTAGTAATTAATTTTGCCCGAACAGCGGCCTTGCGGCCTACTCTTATCGATTTTCAACTGCCAAGGGTTCTTTAACGTGTACAATGTGCACACAGGACCTCCGAGTTTATCGTCTGTCTCCGATAGGACTAGGTTCTTGATCCCACCTTCCTGAATAGGATCAGGGGAATGGCATATCTTTTCCACCGAGTTTCAAGGAGAAAAATACCCGACAGTGTTGCTGCCGGGAATTGAACCCCGGTGTCTTTTGCTTCAGAGGCGAGAATCGTACCTCTGCGCCAGCTGTCCAGCTCCAAACGGATTTCTCTTGTTTATACCGTTGTGATTTTTTGTCTCTGGCTTTTTATGTTTGTTTCAAACTGAGCTTTATTTACATGGGTCATTTGAGTTAAATTACATTTTGACCATATATCTTTTTGTCTTTGGTCAAGTTTAGTTTGGAGGCGTCTGTGGCTCAGTGGTCAAGTCACTCAACTTTGGACGTGGAGGACCGGGTTCAAGCTCTCCTAACTTGGGTTTTTTCCTGGTCCTTTTAGTTTTCATGGCTCTGCCCTGGAGATTCACGTGGGATCTTCTCAAGTTCTTTTGAACTGCCTTTGATTTGACCTTTATGTGTTTAAGTTTTTTGTACTGTTATCTTTGCAACAAGAATGACATTAGAAGGCAGGTTCTGACATGGAACCATCAAGGAAAAAGAGATGGCAGCCGAGAGCCTGCGGGTGAAGAAATAAAGAGGTTGAACTGAAAATAACCTGGGCTCAAGCTTAAGAGAGGCAGAGCGAGTCGCTCAAAACAGTCCAATGGAGAAGCTCTGTGGATTGCCTATGCTCTTTCGCAACAGGCATGAAAATATAGGGAACTAACAAATACAATGAAATAACCTATAGATTATTCCTGCAGGCTACCACCGGGCTGGAGGTAGAGTATTGATATTTTGAATAAGAAGGGAAAAAAGACAAAATAACCATTACAAAGTCTAAACAATGGACACCATCTGATAAGGGCATTATCTGCTTACAAGAAAGTCCCGCAGGGGCATGTTTGCCAAATAATTTTGTATTTTAGGCATCTTTAGTGCAGTGATTAAGTCACTTGTGAATCGATGCGAGGTTCAAGTTTCGAATCACAATTTGTGCAGAGTTTTCATGGCCTGGGAATTCACTCGGAATCTTCTCAAGTTCTCTTAAACCACCTTTGATATGACCTAAAACTTCTTACCTTTGTTTTCTTTATATTGTTCTGTTATTTGATATTTAACTTTTCTTTTCCCAGCAAATGCAAACGGGGCGATTTCCTGGGGACACTTCAGCTCAAGCCCAAATTCCAGGGATGGTCACTCCGATTGTACCGGGAATGAACAGGAAGTTTGTGTGGAGTGGTGAGTCATGAGTGTAACACCCCCCTATCTAATATGGATAACAATGATGTTGAGGAGGTCGGTGATGGTTATTTCTTCTTTCTTATCCAATTCCCTTTTACCATTACAGTGTAGGGCCAACACTATGAGGCTGGATTTATGTGGATCAAGGTAGTAAGCCAAGCAGGTGATCAGCCCACTGTGACATTTTTGTGGTAGGAATTTTGCCTGGACAGCGGCCATGCAGCCTACTCTTCACGGCGTCGCATTTCGCCTCGAAAACGGCATTTTAGATAAGCGACCACAAGTCCATTAATTACCGCTGACAGCTACCTGGGTCACCAGGGGTTAATTGACTTGATAGCTCCTGACACCGCCAAGATAAAACATGTCAGAAATCAAGCCTCTTTGTCATTAAATACCAGCGGAATCAATATAGCCCGCCGTAATGTCTTATCTCAGCATAATCCTCAATGCCTTCGCCATAGAGTGTACAAAATTTGATGTTTCTGCGTTTATTCATTGTCAAGATATTAAACTGTTTTATTAGGCCTATTCTGAAGCCTTTCATAATGATTGGATTTTCTATTAATATTTGTTTACTTCTCTCCAGGCACAATGGAGTATGTAGACAAAAATATTCCCAATGCTACCTACACTCTCAACTGTAGTGTGTCCATTGATATGCAAGAGACAGATATGTAAGTCTTATGTAGTAGAATTAATTTGGAAACTACTATGCTATGTTTTGTTTTATGGTGATGTGGGCAGGGGCAAATAACCAATACATCACTGTGCATTTGGTGCTGAGTTTTGGTTTTTTTACCTGGAAGCTTATGTTTTCGTTTTTTAGTTGTTTTTTTTTAAGTTGTGGCTTTGAATTGTCTGTGTCTTTGTCTCTACAGCACTACGGATTGGCCAAAGAAACTGACCATCCAACTCTTACCCCAGAAGCTTCTATCTAACCTTCAACAGCAATGCCGAAACTCTCGTCAAGTCTTTTTCCACGTTCCAAATACCAATCAGGAGGCCTTTGCCAACTTGGTCTTACTGATGAATAATTATGTGAGTGCTCTGATTTTGTATAGTTTAAAGTCGTTAGTTTTACGTCTTTGGCAGTTCATTATAGGTCATAGAAAAGGCTATTGCTAGTTTGCTGTGTTTCTAACAGCGTGGGGTTGAAATTGTCGAGAAAGGGACGAAAGGAAAATTAACAGATGTCTTAAAATTTCCAACAAAATCTTAGATCATCCTAATAATGAATTGCTTTGAAAAGTTTGATAAGATCAGAAAAGATGAGTCACATCCTCTTTACCCTCAAACACTTAAACAAGGATATTTTAACTCCTTCCCTCTATCAACTGTCAGAATTGTTGATCCTTTTCATACTTCCTTTTTATGTTAAATTATGCACCTGCCTCTAATTTAGCTAGATATGTTTTGTGACTCCAGTAAACTAAATATCATTTTTAGTGTCTAAGTTGTTGATGACTCTATTTAATTGATATATCCCGCTTTCTTTATTGCCTATTTTTCTCTGACGAAATACATTGTAATTTCCTTCACGCGTCAATAAAGGATACCTTACCTTGCCGTACCTTATTCATGTCAGGGAGAGTGGAGCTCTATCTAGTCTCCCATTCGTTGGGGAGCAGATCACCGTTTTCAAAATTATTTTGGGCAATTAACTGGGCAGCCTATTTTCTTTTTAAAGCACAATACAATGAGGGCTGCCCTGCATTGTTCGCTCAGCTCTCACCAGACTGACATGATTCTACTCACCACTGATGTGTTAGCTGAGGAAGGGTATTAACCCGAAACGATGTCCCAGTTTTTTTTTGTTATTCAGAAATTTTCTACATTTTCATTTATTTTTTAAAATTCTTTTTAAGGATATACAGATTTTCCCCTTATTTTCTAACCGTTGCTCTTTTCCATCCAGGCTGGTTGTGTGAGGTTTGGGCCCCAGGCAGAGACTCGCATCATCCTCATCATGTACAGTGCCAGGAAAAAAACCTTCTTTGGCATCATTCCTAACGATCAGCAAGCCATAGTGCAGGGAATCAAAGATGTTATTACAAGACATAGAAGGGTTAGTATCCAAGGAGATTTGATGGGCTGAGCTGCTACCTCATGTGAAATTTCATGAAAAGTGATCTTCTACTTGTCTTAGATTAGGATGTCGTCCACAGATGGTTGTTTGTCCAGTGCTTCTGGTATTGACAGGCCTGCCAATCCTAACCAAAGCGAAAATCGGACAATACTACAAAAAAGTGAGACAGTAATAGAGAGAAAGAGGAAAAAATATTGTGAGAAAAGAGGATCATGCAATAAAAACAGTAAAAACAGATCCTTTAAGGATTTAAGAAATGACTTTCTTTAAAACGGGACTTGACATGTCTGGACAGAGAACTGTTAGAATAAAGAATCCCATGAGTGAATACCTATGTGTCTTGTGCACCATTTCAGGCTGGGTGAAACTATGAGGAATGCTTTCGTTCTTTGTCATTTTATGACTTATTTTTCGGTTTCAGTATGTTGAATGCTAAAATGTTAGAATATTTTTTTGACAAGACACTTACTTACTAATCCAGTTCCCTGTTACCATTACAGTGTAGGGCCCTCTCTATGAGGCAGATTTTTTTCTGGATCAAGATATTAGGCCAAGCAGGTGATCAGCCCACTGACTTTTTGTGGTAGGATTTGATTTTGACCGACAGCAGTCTTTCTGCCTACTCTTCTCGATTTCCAACTGCCAAGTGTTCTTTAATTGCAAACGGGACCTCCGAATTTATCGTCCGTCTCCGATAGGACTAGGTTCTTGGTCCCACCTACTTCACAGGATCAGGGGAGTGGCAAACAGGTTTATACTGAGTGTTATGAAGAAAAACAACTGTCGCCGCTGGGATTCCGAATAATCTTTTCCTAAAATAATATTTGAATGTAAACCCACAAGATAGATCTAGGAAAATGAAAGAAAAGAGAAATTACTTTAGTTGATGCAAAGAAAAGAGAGGAGTGGGGGAAAGTTTATTCATTATTAGAGATATTCAAAAGGTTAAGACATGAAATGATAAAGAAAGAAAGTTATGTCTATTACAAAATAGCTTTTTGAATGTTTATGAAATAATTTTAAATATTTCCTCTAGACCCAAGGAGGTGTGGCCGGCTCCATGCCTATACGTCCTGTGGCCCCAGGCAACACAGCTGTCATGGGAGGTCCAGGAGTCGGTCGGCAACAACAGCAACAGCAGCAACAACAACCACAAGCTATGGTAGGTCGTAAGGTTGAATATTATATATTTATTTTTGTTTTGGTTGGTTGGTTGGTTGGTTCATATCTTGATCCAGAGTAAATCAGCCTCATAGAGTAGGCCCTACAGTGTAATGGTAACAGGGAACTGGATAAGAACGAAGAAAGAATTTCAACAACAAAATCTTTTCTTCTAAAAATCTGATAATTATATTAAAATGTGTGCACACTCTATTGAACGCGCCCCACATAAATGCACACTGATATTATTCAGTATAAAACGCATTCTTGTTCTAAAAAGATGGAGTGTGAAGTGTTTCTTGCGAATTTTACATGTGAATTATGAAAAATATATAACTTACATAGCGCTTACAGCACTTTTATATTATCCCCACGAATCGCACTAAGTCAGGGTATATGCTGTGAGTATACTTTTAGAATTTTTTAGCTCTCCCCAAAAATATCCCTTGGAGGCAGAACTTTTAGTGCTAGCTCCATTATAGTATGATATCAAAATTTTGTTCATGATCCATTTTACACTAATATGGTGAGTGTCCATTTTGCTTGACATGATTTGTGGAATTTTAGATGGGAATGCCAATGACTGTGGACCAACAGGGTCAGCCAGGGACAGCCCAGCAACAACAACAACAACAAGCCACCACTCAACAGCAACAGCCACAGCAACAACAACAACAACAACAGACAGATCAGAGGAGGTTCAATCCGGTAAGCTGTAGCAACTTCTTGTGATCAATTGCATCTTTAAGACAAGGTTCCTGTGTAGCCTTTGAATTTCAGACATCCCTTCAATAAAATACTAGAATTTCTTGAAAAGCACTAGAATTTGTATTTGTGTCATGGAAAGGCCCTGAAATTTTGTGCTGCCAGTTGGGTAATACGTTTTTTAAAAAAGCTCATTCTGTGTCTTTTCGGAGCCCCAAGGACATTTTTTGACTATTCTAACTGAATTATTTTAGCCCTGGAATTTATGGCTTTTGCCTTCGAAAAGTGTGGGTTGATCACCTGCTTGGCTTAATATCTTGATTCAGTGCTGGCCCTACACTGTAATGGTAAAAGGGAATTGGATAAGAAAGCCTTCGAAAAGTAACTTACACAGAAAGGTACTAAAAAGGTTATTGATAAAGAAAGAAGAAAGCCCTCGAAAAGTTCTTGAAATGCCGTGGAATGATATTTAGAAAGGGGTGCAGGAATCTTATTAGATAAACAGCATGCAAAATAGTGTATGGATATATCAATGGTGGAGTGTATAAAAATCGTAATTACTAAACATGACACTGAATGGTATAAAAGGTAACATAGGAAAAGAAATAGGACTTGGGGCTTCTGTCCACAGCCCTGGCTATGCTCGGCAAGTGCACTTAATTTAGCAATCTCACAATTGTCGCGTAAAGCTTTGGCTGAAGATTTGTTCGCTGCAGAGTGGCAATCGACGTGCATGAATGAATGGGGGTAGTTATTTTTAAACACTCATGCCATGGCGTTGCCATGAATGGATGTGAACGAAACTTGGCAATGAATCAGAAAAAAGTTTATACTAACTACGTTGGAAAGTACAACATATTACTATTTTTGGACAGGTCAAAATCATGATTGACGTTGAATATTTAGTTTAATTGCAAAAACTAAGAGGAGCTGTAATTTCTACTTCCGCAGCCGCCAGAAGTCTAGTGGTGAATAGTAGTCATTTGCTACAGGGATGTACACTTGATGAATGAATGAAGGATGTACACTTGTGGAGTGTATCGAAGGCTGTGGACAGATGCCCACATTAATGAACCAAACCTTGTGTGTCCTGGAAATGAAAAGAAGTCTTTATTTTTACTGTCAATTTCAGCAAATGGTTCTACAAGGAGACATGCTTAGTGAACAGAGAAAGTTGCAATTTCTGCAGCAGCAGCAGCAACAACAGCAACAGCAACAACAACAAGGCACCATGGACCAGAAGAAAGTCATGTCTGTTCAGCAACAACAACAGGTCCAACAGCAACAACAGCAGGTCCAGCAGCAACAGCAACTGCAGCCCCAGCAGATGCAACAGCACCAGTTAATGGGTAAAGAACATAATTCACTCTTTTCCTTGTGGCTTGGTCATGTTATGTATGCATATATATTTAGCAGCTATTTTGTTTTTCTCTTGTGTTGTGTCTTAGGCTCAGTTAACTGGGGGTATTTTTATGACTATATTTTTCAAGTTGTTTCAGATGTTTTGTTTTTTCTTTGTGTGTGTTGTTAATATTCTGTTGAGTATTTTTTTTAATTATTTTAGTTCCATTGTTTATTTTTTGTTTTGTTTTTTATTTGTTGTTTGTGGTTGATGGGTGGGGGTGGGAGTTGTATTTTTGGTCCTATGCACAACCTGACAATCCACAAAGATTTAAAACAGCTTCAAAGCCGACAGATGGGTACCCATTTCTACTTCCTAGGTGGGTGAGGCAATCAGAGTAGTTTCAGGCCCAAGATAAATACTGTAGGGAGCTCTTAGTAAGGTCTTCTGGGAGTCAGTATGTTGTCTTAACATTTCTCAGCATGATTTAGCTATGTTCCTAGTACGGTAGTTAAGCAGTGGCCGTTGGATACAGAGGTCCAGGTTTGAGTCCTACCTTGTGCAGGATTTTTTACCTCTGAACCTTGCAGTGTTTTCATGCCCTACAGATACACATGGAATCTTCTCAAGATTTTTTGAGCAGCCTTTGATATGACCTTTCCGTGTTGAAAAGGGTGTAAAGCGTAAAATTTGATAACTTTTTACAATCCACAAAGACTTATAACAGCTTCAAAGCTGAGAATTGGTTACCCATTTTTACTCCTGGGTGGGTGAGAGCTGGGTACCCATTTTTACTCCTTGGTGGGTGAGAGCTGGGTACCCATTTTTACTCCTGGGTGGGTGAGAGCTGGGTACCCATTTTCACTCCTGGGTGGGTGAGAGCTGGGTACCCATTTTTACTCCTGGGTGGGTGAGAGCTGGGTACCCATTTTTACTCCTGGGTGGGTGAGAGCTGGGAGCAAAGAATTATTGATCATTTGACATTCTAACTCTTCTCTCTCTCTCTCTCTCTCTCTCTCTCTCTCTCTCTCTCTCTCTCTCTCTCTCTCTCTCTCTCTCTCTCT
>JARBEQ010254073.1:0-10932 GCA_030265355.1 Tritonia tetraquetra
AGGTCTGGGGCTTTCAGAAAGTAAAAATTCGTTTAAAAAAATGCTAGGCGGCCGATATGCCCGGTCACTACTCTAGTCTAATCTAGAAAAAAAAGGTTTACATTTTACCCCATCATACTTACATTTTTGGCCATTCCAAGCAAAGAAATGTTTTTACCGATGTAATTCGGCAGGATAGACGCATTCACTCGAGGTTTCATATGCTCGTCGATTGACATTTTGGGTAATTAGGTGATTCTTTTTTTTTTTTGACAATGAACACCACTTTAGAGAAACCAAGGATGTTTTGCTGTTCCGCGGCTTATTCACTCTCATCCGTACAGAGTGATCTTTCCTTCACGTGTTTCCATAGCCCTATACTACACAGTTCTGAGAATCAATTTTGTTTCTAAAATACCTAAGATTCTTTTAGGTTTCATTAAACGATTTATAATGCATAATCTAGACCATTCAAAAGCAAAAATGTAAATGAAAAGCTCACATTATTGTAATTACAGTATTGAGAAACAACAACAGTGAGCGACGAAATCAGGGAGGAGAAATAAGTGTATGGACTCTGTTCTTCTAGCTACTTCACCCTGACCTCGTTTGGGTCAAGGATGTTTACTTTAACATTGGTCGACGATTCGCTCAAGGTCGTGTATGGTCTGTACTTTATGTTCACTTCAACTCGCAGTTCATTTCGATTCTTATCTGGGTAGATAGACAGCTTAGTTATCAACAATGGAAACAAAATACAAAATAGTTCTTGTAAGACATGGTGAAAGTGTTTACAACGCAAAAAATTTATTCTGTGGGTGGCATGATGCAGATCTGTCAGAAGCCGGAGTAGAGGAAGCGAAAAAGGCCGGGCAGGTAAGATCAAAGATGTTTCTTTCTACAATAAGACAAGATGTTCGACTCGGCGTATTTCACTACTGAGTCTGAGTGAGGAATTTTTTACAGTAGCATCCCTTGCACCTTGTGTGTTAGTTGTGCCATAGCGTGCACCGGATAGAACGCATTTTTTGGTGCGTTTGATAAAAGGATGCATTACTAACGACCATACCATTTTGTATGAGTATTGAACGCACCAAAAAAAAAGGAACATCACTCTCATTCGTCATTGGTAAAAGTCAGCGAGTCGAACATCTTATTGTAGATGATCGTTGGTAAGATTATTAGAGACGTTTAATTCAAAACCATAGGCTGTGCTTTATCTCTATATCTACTAGATAGATCATAGACCTTTTCTCCCCTGTTTATCTCGGACCAAAGGTTATGTTTCACGACTGTGGAGGTATCTTCTCAATCATGTTCTCATTCTCATGTGAAAATGTTATCTTGATTCAAAGTAGGTCTAAAACATAGATAGAATAGACCAAAGTCCAAACTTCAGACTCATCAACAATCGTTCTTTCCGTCCACAATCCGCCTGTGGAATAAATTGCCAGAACATTTGGTTGAATCTGATAGTGTGGAAGAATTCAAGAGCACAATACAAACACTTAGTTGTAAGTGGATAAATAAGCTGTAAAACTTGTGATAATACACCAGCAAGAAATGAAAAGAGGAAGAAGAATACAATAGATAGCAATAAAATGGGGGCTGCTGGTGGATAAAAAGGAAAATGAAAACTTCCAAAAGGGACAAAGCACTTGGACGAAGGACATTTCAGATTTCTGGCAGCAAAAATCCTTCTTCAGCTGACATCTTTGTTATTTTCTGTCACTTCTGTCACAGGTGACAGACATCAAAGAGTTCACAGACACAAGATTATGGCCACCCTTGCTTTTGCTAGATTTGTCCTCAGTAGCAAGGAGGCCGACACTATTTTAATTTGTAATCAAGGACAATCCAATGGCCAGTCGCTTATAGTCTTTGAACCTGGCGAGATAGTGCAATTTTGGCGCTGGACTGTATAGACAACACATGTTGTCATTCCTAGTGGGCTAGAGGCGCTGCTTAATGGTTGAATAGAATATAAAAAGGCAGCTGTCTACTGGACCCACAATTGTATTGTTACGGTTGATACCTAATGACAATGGAGACATGCGATCATTATTTAGCAAAGTGCAAAAGCAGAAAAAAACATAAAAAACACAAGTGCATACACTTACTGGGGTCCAGCAAAGGCACGAAACCTGAACGTAGTGAGGGAAATAAATCCAAAAGAAATATAGGGTAATCCAAGCGATTAATACTTACGGACAATGAAATGGGGGCTGCTGGAAGTTAGATTTAATGTGATGGAGTCCCCCGCTAAAGACAGGCGCAAACACAACTGAGACAGACCCATTCTCGTTATGACTGGGTATCAGTGCAACATTCCACTTTGGAAAATCCTGCATAAGCACTTTCACATGCTTCAAGAGGATTTTAACACCAAGAAGTCATTCCCGTACCCCTCTCTTGTTGCGTACAGGTGAGACCGCAACTTGAGGGACCTCCTGCCTCCACACAAAGGTAGATCAAACCCTTAAAAGGGCACTCCCATGCAACACATGATCTGCAAAACATGCCCCTACCTTAGTGATGCGGACTCTCTCACCTTCCCCGAGCACACATGGGCCGTTAAACTGAGTTTCACATGTACAGATCTTAATTTGGCTATGTCATAAGGTACAAATGATGCCATCAACAATGTTACATTGGCGAGGCCAGTCAGTGTGTACGCCACTTGCGAGGTCAACGACCCGGACAAACCAGTGGCCACCCATTTTAACTGCAGCAACCACAAGGGTACATCAAATAAATCGAAGTATCTGCCCTCCAAAAGTGCCATGGAGATAAACCAGAGAGAAAGTCTGCAGAGACCTGTTTCATTATCCATCTTGGTTGCCTCCAACCGAAGGGTCTCAACACTAGGTTAGATATTTGATCAAGGGCAAGCGTCTTTGTGACTGTGAAGCCAGATACATAATACATACTGTGGGGGTTAAGATTCTGAATGTCATTCAAACTTTCGATTCACTGTAAATGCCTCTGGAACACGGGCAGAGTGTAATGAAGGCTCAACCCCACCCCTTTGCATTGTCCTATCCAACAACAGAATCTATAGAAATTCAAAAGAAATCAAAATGCTTCTTACTCGTGTCTACACCACCTTGACTGAACCCAATAGTTATAGCCAATCAGTAACCAAGAAGCTTGAATCCTCTAATAATGTCATCCAATCACATGATGAGAAGCCTGACGAACTTTTAGCCCTTTTCCCATATTGAAAGTACTATTGTGGTTTGGTTTCGTCAAGCTCATCGTGTGTGTTGTAAAGTTGTGTGTGAAGAGACGCATAGTTTTGAAAAAATAGTGTCCTGTTGGTCAAAGCGCCAGTCCAAAATCTCTTTGCTAATCCATTGTAGAAACCGAACACCTAAACTCCCTAATTAAAAAGAATACCCAGCTTTACTTTGTCAGATGATTTTAAGGCTTGCTGCCAAACAATAATCAAAAAAGTGAAATGATAGTCACAATCGTGGTTCATTGTTGTAGTCAGAGGATTAAAAGCTCTCACAGTGTGACTGTGGGTCTGCTATGGTCTGTTGCAAGAAAATAAACAGGTCTGTTTAGTGGAAGCTGGTAAGGAATTCAGATTTCATAGATTTGAAAAATTGAAATTTTACTGTGCACGAGAGGGAGAGTTTTTATCCTAGATTGAAAATGTTTACATTTTTAAAAAGTACTTCAGCTTTTATCATTTGTTCATTTTTTGTATTTTCACAGATGTTGAAAGATAAAGGATTTGAATTTGATATTGCCTTTACAAGTGTCCTCAGGCGGGCTATAAGAACTTTATGGTTTACTCAAGAGGCTTTAGACTGCTACTGGCTGCCCGTCGAGAAGACCTGGAGACTCAACGAGAGACATTATGGGGCTTTGCAGGGTTTGAACAAATCGGAAACAGCTGAAAAATATGGAGAAGATCAAGTGAAAGTAAGTAAATATATCTCTATTGATACATTTTGTTTTTCAGTCTTTATCAATTAATTCATTTCTTTTTTGCTAGATTATCATGGATCTGTCCATGTATTAGAATCACATGCCGTTAGCTTTGATAAAAAAGAAATATTGGGATTTTATGAAATTTTGAGTTGAAGCCTTGATGAACTTTATATTTTAAAAATACAAATTATCTTGATATTAACTGTGAACTAACCATGGGCTCTTTTCGGTTTTTGTTTATTGCAGACCTGCCACGTTGTGTATTTTAAAGTTGGGACTATTTATTTTTTCACGTCATTTTCTCTTTTTTTGTGGTAGTGTCTTGTTTTTCTAAAGTCTTACTATGTTTCAACTTTTGTAAGGCTCGACAGATTGCGATTTATGTAGTTACTTCCCCTATTTAATAGCATACTAATATAGTGAAATTGTTTTTGGTATAGGAAGAACAGTTGATGGATGAAGAGATGAGTAAGAGGTCAAATGACGCTGTGGAAAGATTTAATGTCAAGAGGAAAAGAGAAAGGGTCAGATGTTGTATTTCAGGTGTTTGTAGAAAATCAGTAAGATAGGGTGTATAACAACAGATACATCTGGGAGTCCTGACTCAGATGTAACTATCCCCTTAGAGTGTAAGAAGTAGAGGGTGAAACCACACCTGTGAGGAGGATTTCTTCTCTGAACTTGAGGGCTGAAACCACTTGTCTGTAGTGTTTTGCCACATGTTGATGGAAACAAAATCTTAAAACATTTGATTTTGTCTGAAATGACTGGAATCATGGCTGTGACATGAATGACAATAAGAATGCAAGAGATGCATATTTTTCAATCTGAAAAAATGAAATATTTCTATTTTAGATCTGGCGCAGATCTTATGACATCCCACCTCCACATTTGGAACCAACTGACGAGAGGTGGTCAGGAAAGGAAAAGCAATATAAGGTTAGTGTGTGTAATGTGCTTTCCATTTGTGAAGGGAATTTAGAATTAGTCTGGCTTTCTACAAAGGTACCATTGACTTGACATCTTTCATACAAATAAAAATGATTCAAATATAAAGTCAATGAACACAAAATATAATATTTATTAGAGTTAACAAGACTTCTCGTCATACAATAAAAACTAGATATAAGCATAAGAGAAAACCTTTTAATGAATTAACTCTTGTACGAAATATAATGTGGTCAACAGGGATATGTAACTGCTAATCCTTCACTGATTTAGATAACTATCACAATGATAAATGTTTTTATTGTTTCTATAAATTTTGTATCCTGTTTTTTTCTGATAACTGTCATTGGGGGATTTTCAACCACTGGTGCAACACTTTACTTTGCTTTAATTTAAGTTGAAACCAGTTGGTTTTGAAGGCTCAACAAAATGTGATAGAGCTTTTTTTACTTACTTCAGATTGCCTTGAAACTTGAAATTTAGATTTGTTGTAGTTCATATAAATGTTAATGTTGTATTCCTTTATACTGCCACCAGCAATTCGACCAAGGAATTGTTCCAGCCTGTGAATGCCTGAAAGACTGCGTGGAAAGGACTCTCCCCTACTGGCATGACAGGATCGTGCCAGCCATCAGGGTGAGATGTGAATTCTTTTTAGTATTACACCCGTCATATCACTTCTTTCTTTCTATCAATAACCTTTAGTACCTTTCTGTGTATGGTTTATGCGTGATAAACTAACTTTCGCCATTGATCCCTATTCAGTGACATCCTCTTTGCCTCTACAAGCCTAGATCCTCTCTTTTTTATTATTTCTGAAACGTAATCTAGATTTCTTGCTGTTTACATTCTAGTATTTGTTAAGGAAATCTGTGTCCAAACCATCAGAATTGATTTTATCTATTCTCATTTCCAGACTTTCAGTGTTTGCTTCTTTCCTAATCCTAGTATTTCTAATTATATCTCTCTTTGTTTTGCCTATTGATCTTATTTGGAATTTCATTTCTGTCGCCTGTAGTTTGCTTCTATCTCTACTGTCTAGTGTCCATGATTCACTTCCATATATCAAATATATTGAGTTAAAAATTGTCATTTTTGTTTCTATGTTAGCTCTTTCTTACTGATAAAAGAATTTCCAAGTTGGCTATACAATAAAATGAACATGACTGGACTTTTTTTTTAAATGAATTTTTACGACTTGATTGTCTATGGCATGATTGTCAGCACTGAAATCCTTTCATGCTGAGATTTGATCAAGAATCTTTGGGTCAAGGTCATTGACTCCTTTAGTTTATGAAGCTGTTAAAATTAATTATGACAATTATGATAAATGGCAGTCAATTTTTTATCTATTTTTTATGATAGGCTGGTAAGAGGGTAATTATTTCGGCTCATGGCAACAGCCTGAGGGGCTTGGTGAAGTATCTAGACAACATACCTGATGATGAGATTGCTCCCCTGAATATCCCTACAGGTTTGTTGGAATTATTTTTTCTTCTGCTTTCTATAAAGTTATCAATCAGTTTTACTCCTCATTGGGGGGGCTTTGTGGCTTAGCAATTACACTTTGACTTCGTGAGTAGAAGGTACTGGGTTCAAATCCCGCCAGAAACAGGATTTTTTTCCTAGGAACTTTCTGGAGTTTCATGGCTCTGACCCTGTGGATTCCATATGGAATCTAGTCCTATTGGAGATGGACTATAAATTAGAGGTCCCGCCTTTGATATAACTTATAATGTGTTGCCAAGGGCGTAAAACTAACAACGTTAAACTTTTACTCAGAGATGGGACTTTCTGTTTATAGTCCATATCCGATAGGACCTAAACTCTCACAGCCTCAAAAAGCCTTTTAAACTCTCTGACCCGATCTGGATTCGAACCACAGACCTATCTGCTCTGTGAGCAAATGCTTGAATGCCTCAGAAAAGGCCTTTCTGGTGGAACTCGTCGCATCATCTTTCAGAAACCATTTAAATTTGGATAAGATGAGTTTCTCTCTTTCTCTCTCCTCTCTCTATTTCTCTCTCCGTTCAGTATCACTTTGTGTGTGTGTCTGTTGACTGTCCGCACTGATTTACTCGATTGTTGATTACATGCAATTAAATGACACTCTGGGTTGATGTGGTATTGTTTATATTTGAATACCTGTAGCTAGTATTATGGTATTGGTAGTGCAGTATGGGCTACAAAAAGATACTCGATTAAAACCTTCCGGAAATCAAACAATTGACTGTGAAATGTCAAACTTAATGGCTGTCTTGAGGTGGTTCTTCTATCTTATTCATACATGTGTACTCAATCCCTCTCCTTAGTGACCCACCTTGTTGTGGTAGAGAGGCTTGAGTGGTCTTGTTATTTTGAGGGCTATACTAAATGGGTACAACCATGTTGGAAAGGCCTGACCTTTGTTTTGTGATGTGTCTTTAATCCGCCATGAGGAGGATTTGATTTTGTAATCTTTTCTTTGTGTACTAGTAAAGGCCACTTACTGTAAATTAATCCTTTTTTCTCTTCTCGTACAGGAATTCCTTTGGTCTATGAGCTAGATGAAAACCTGCGGCCAGTCAAGCATTACTACTTAGCATCAGCTGAAGATGTCGCAGCAGCCACTGCTAAAGTCGTTGCACAAGGACAAGTTAATAAATAGACCGCTTGTAGACAATCATTTGTACTTTTAGTCTTTTAACGTCAATACAATCAGTTTGTTGATGTCTATAGAAAACGTTTGACTCATATTCCCCATTTTTAAAAAAAAAATAAGATTTTCTATTTATAACTATTGTGAAGGATTTTGTGTAATAGTCATAGCGTTAGGGGATATTTTCTTTTCTTAAGTTGTAAAATTTGATAATTACATAGCTAATTTACAATAATTGTCAGTCTTGGTAATTATTCTTTTCTTTAGTTTGTAGTGTGTTTCGTTGCTTATATTTAAAACTGGCTGTGACATTTGCTTTTCAGAACATTTTATATGTGTTTGAATTTCTGAGCATGTCTCCTTCCCCGTTTTTGCTTTTTTTTCCAAAATGAGATTTGTACATAACATGATCACTTATTAAAATAGATATCTTTATATTATCGACCTGTTCATTCCCTCAACACCAAAAATATCAGAGTGTCAGGAAGTGCTGTATATTATATTCAAAACGTATTTCATGGCCATTGATACTGTAGCATTTCATGTTGTAATGAACTGCTGGCTTCATTTTTTAAACCATTCTCAGTCATCTTCTTTTCTTTTCAAAATCTGTTATGTCTGTGTGTGTGTGTGAGAGAGAGGCCGAAATACTGAAGGTCATTTATAGAATGATGTTGGTCTTTAGTTGCTAGAGTTTTTAGTGGATTTTTTCAACTTTAGATGACTGTAACGTTGTAATATTTAACTCAATATTGAAATAAACATTTGCAGTGTTTATAGAACCCACTCTGTGGGAAAGATTTACTCCCACGTTTTTTCCCCCTTTTTTGTTGTTTTGTTCTGTTTCTATATATTTGATTTGATTTTCAAGGTCTAGAAAGGTTATTTTTGTCTTTTATGATTTATATAAGGTTTAAACTTGTTAGTTTTGTGCCCTTGGCAGCACATTATAGGTCTTATCAAAAGCAGGACCTCTGATTTATAGTTCATACCCGATAAAACTTGATTCGATAAGGATTCCACTGGTGGTGGTGGGGGTGGGGGGGGGTCCCTAGCTCAGTGGTTAAGCCACTAGACTTTGGAAGCGGAGGACCGGGGGTCCTGCCTGGTGCAGAAATTTTTCTCTGGACCTTTCAGAGTTTTCAAGGCTCTGCCCTGGAGATTCACGTGGAATCTCCTCAAGTTTTGTTGAACCGCCTTTGATATGATCTTTATGTGTTAAAAAGGGCGTTAAACTTCAGAACTTCTTCAGAATTCCCAAGGCTAGAACTAGAACCATAAAAATCTGGATAGTCCAGAGGAAAAAAAATCCCCACGTCACCACCGGATTCGATCCCAGGACTTACGCACGAAACGAATGTGTTGCTGCTATGCTAAGTGCCCCTATTGAACTATGTATACGGTGCTAATAGGCTAAAGCCTAGACCACTCTGTGAGGCTAAAGGCAGTTACATGAAATTCTCCTATCCTCTGACCTTGATGTAACACGACAAAGGTAATATAGAGTTGAACGCCATGTCAAAGATAGGGTGATTGGTTTTTGGCATTTTGTACATGTTTTTATCGGACTTTGGATCTTGTTTTGGAATCGTATATTGGCCATCACTGATTGGAAGAAGAATACAGACTGGGTTCTCTTTTCAAATTGGAAGAGCATATTATCACGTCTGTGCAATAATTAATAGATAGTTTGAAATTTGAAGTCAATTTGACGCATCAAGCTAAAAAAAAAGCTTGATAGAGAAAGTGTTCAAGAAACGTATCACCACGCTGCCTTGAGAAGTAGAAAATAATTCATGGATTCCTTCCCTTGGTTGAAATGATCACCGTCACACTGCGGGGTGCCTAGCTTAGTTGTCAAACGTTTAAAGCTGTTAGTTTTACGCCCTTGACAGCAGATTACAGGTCATGTCATAGGCGGGACCTCCGGTTATATGGTCCATCTCCGATAGGACTTGGTTCCGTATGGAATCCACAGGGCCGTGAAACTCAAAAGCTCAAAGAAAAAAAATCCCAATGCCTCCGCTGGGATCCGAACCCAGTACCTTCTGCACACGAAGTGAAAGCGTTAACCCAAAACCACAAAGCCCCCTCCCCCCTTCCCTTTCTAGTCGGTGGGCACGGGGGACCGGGTTCGAGTCCTGCCTTGAGCGGGATATTTTCTCTGGACCTTTTAGTTTTTAAGTCGTTGCCCTGGAGGTTCACGTGGAATCTTCTCTAGTTCTGTTGAACCGCCTTTGATATGACCTTTATGCGTTGGAAATTGGAAAGGACGTGAAAAAATTCAAACTTTAGATCTTTTTAAATTTGGCTATTTATGTGGATGATTCACCCCAGATGTCTCCATTCGTGAATATTATAGTAAACGACGTCATTGTTGGGAAAATATCCATGTCATGTCGTGTATCGTACAGGCTACTGTTTAGTAGTAAAAAATAAAATAAAAAAACCAGTCAGTCAAAATAGAACATGCTCTGTGTGGATGTGTCGTTTCCCTTGTCTCAAGTTTTTAAGCTTTTCAATATGGGTTGACAAAGTGATAAACACTTGATTTACGGGTACATCATGTGCCGGATCCCAAGCAACACCGTGTTGCTTCAGGAACGGAAACAGCGACTTTTTAACTTAAGAGAGAAAGTGGTTTTTATCTGTAACTTTTTAATACAATTTCAGCGCAAATTTGCGGGATCCCATCTTGTATATTATATAACAAAAAACTCGCTAAAATTTCTGTTAAGCCTCACGACTTTATTACATGACGCACGTCTATGACATTTTGACTGAAGGTAGGGTATATTTTTCAATGGATTTTGCGTATTATGTTTTGGAAAATTCAGTAGTTTGAGAATAGTCGACATAAATGAAATGTAATTGTTCCCATTGAAGCATTAGTGGACATGTTTAATTCACCGTTGTTTTTGTTTACTTTGTTTTGTGAATAGCAATTTGTGCGTAGCCACCTTTATTTTTGTTTACTCTAGATGCCCCCATTGATGAATGATATAGTAGAGAATGACGTCATTGTTGGGAAACATTAATGTCATTTGTCAACACTTCTAACATTGGTAGTGGTACACAATAACACACTAGCGTGTACTGTTTAGGGGTAAAAACCCCAAAACAAAGCGAAAAGAAACCAGTCAGCCAACGTGAGATAAGCTGTGTGGATGTGTCGTTTCGCGGATACTCCATGCTGCAGGAACGGAAACAGCGACATTTTAACCTAGAGTGATTTGTTAAAGATAGTTTTCACCCGCAAATCTGCGGAATCACATCTTGTATATTATATAATAGGGGTCTCAGTGGCGCAGAGGTACAGTTCTCGCCTCTGAAGCAAAAGGTACCGGATTCGATTCCCGGCAGTGACACTGTCGGATATTTTTCTCCTTGAAACTCGGTGAAAACCTATATGCCACTCCCCTGAT
>JARBEQ010254084.1:8661-19863 GCA_030265355.1 Tritonia tetraquetra
CTACTACAGTCCATTGAATAGCATACTACTACAGTCCATTGAATAGCATACTACTACAGTCCATTGAATAGCATACTACTACAGTCCATTGAATAGCATACTCAAAGCTTGTCATTGCAATTACAGTCCAGACTTGAGACACATACATAAGGACCCATTAGATATTTGAAAAATGAGGAAAAAGATGACAATAATTACATTATAAGATAAATAAACAATTGATTTTTTAATGGAGCTGGCATTGATGACAATATGGATAAACAAGGAAACGTGTCATAGTGTCAGAAAAATAAGCCTACACTGAAGAAGAAAATTGACATGAGCTCTATCAGCAACAGGGAAATAGTGTATATTATAAAAGTGTGAAAAGGTGAGTAAATAACAATCTACATTAAGTATGAAATGAAGATCCTTTACCATACTGAGTAGCACCAAATCAGCCACATTCTGTGGTGAAAGTTTTGGCAAGATATCTTCAGCTGTCATGTCAATGGCTGTTTGTTTCTGTGCAGGTTCTGGTTTCGGCTTCTTGCTGGTTCTATCCACCCAAGGGGTCATGCCATCGTCATCCTCCTCAATCTGGAATAGTTAGTGAGCTTGAATAAAAATCTGTAGTCTCAGGATTTTACCACAATGATCTCTTTAAAAGTAAATTTAATAAAAATATGCAAAATTCATAAAACGTCGAAATGCATCGAGAGGATGCCCAATAGAACTGTATAATGTGTCTATCCACTCATAAATACTACTACTGACAGTCTTACTTACCTCAACTCTTGTCTTTTTACTGGAATAATTGCTACTGCTGGGAATGGTTTGGGGAGCTTTCCTTTTGCGACTTTCAGTATCTTTAGGCATGTTCTTGGCAATCTAATGAAATAATTTTTTTCAAAATTGAATTTCAGTTTCGTAAAAGTCAGTGAGGTAAAATAAACTTTGTCTATCTCGTAACTCAATTCAAAGCATTACGTTAATCTATTTCACAAGCGCAGCGGACTCTATTCAGATTAATATTTTAATTCCTCCTCATCTTAATATCTTATTTAGAACGTATTTGACAGCTGCATACAACAATTGTAGATATAAAAATGAATACAATACAAATAGCTAAGCCTAAAGCTAGATTTACAAGCTGTACCAAATGTGACTAGCAAGTTATTTTCGGAGGAATAAATTTCAATTCAGGGGTTAGACAGACTGGTATGTTTAGGTCGATTTTTTGGGTGTGTAAGGGATATCAATTTTTGGGGAAGAAAATACCTGTCTAACCCCTTTAACCCATCTTGAAGGAGGCAAGTATATTATTTGCAATTTTATTACACTCATTTCACTGGTTTCCCTTTGATAACAAGGATTCATATTACCACTGCCTCTAAGCAGAATAACATCTCATCAGTTTTTGTTATTTAAATCAAAGAAAACTTTAATATCTACATACAATCAAGTCATTAATGCAAAGAAGAGTGATTTACACAACTGGTTTTTCCTTTCAAACTGGTGAAATAGCTAAGTCAGCTTGGTATCAAAGGCTTGAAACTTTTACGCTGATTCAGACAATTTTGAACTCCTCTGTGATGCAGTGGCAAGGCACTCGCCCACGAATCGAGAGGTCAGCGGTTCAAAACCCAGCCAGGTCAAAGAGTTTAAAGAGTTGTTTTCTAGCTGTGCAGGTTCATGTCATATCAGAAATAGACTATTAACTGGAGATACAGAAGCTGAAATAATCTTTAAGTATCGAAAGGGACGTAAATTAATCAATCTTTTCAGTTGAATTCTTTGACAAGAAGAACAAAAAGAAAATAAGATTTGTGTTACCTCAGACTGACTTGATCCTAAATCTGTCAAAAGCGTTGTCACCTGGGGCATAAAATCCACAGAGCACGGATGCTTGAGTAGACTCAGGAGTTGATTCTTCAAATTTTTGCGCACACTACTAACCTGTGACTTTGCCAATGTAGGAGGTAGGTTTACTGTAGAATGATAATGTTTTTTTAAGATCTAAGAATATTTTACAGATCACAGTATGAAAAATGTGCTCTAACCCTTTGGATTTTGCAATAATATATTCAAGCATAGAAATAATCAAATCTTGTAGTGCAGTGATAAGCTCGTTTTAAAGTATTGCTTTTAAAATAACATAAAAACGCATGGACATTTCTTTCATCACTGTCACATCAATATAATTTTTCCCTGATGCCAAACTTGAGTAAGAGGTCATTTTGGTCCCCAATGTCTTTCTTTCATCTATCCAATGTGGGGGCTACACTTATGTTGGACACAAGAACCAGACTTTAGATCAAGAACTCAAGAAAAAACTATAAAATTGCCGAATAAAGGGCCAGATATAGGTACATTATTTTTATCTAATTTTATCATGGCAGCGGCTGGCCTTCATGGCAGCGGCTGGCCTTCTAACTACTCTACCATTTTTTTCCCCAGCAACTACAGAATCGTTTCATGCCAAGTATAGACATGAGACAATGTGCTGTCACCCCCTACAAGAAATTTAGTGTTCCAATTTTGTACTGATGTCATCATGAAATAGAAAAACGTAACTTTGTTGTGTCTATTCTTGCATCTGAACTCATTAGCCAGCGATTGAGTGGCAGAACACCCATAGAGATGTCAATAATAATCATTATCAAACTGAGGATCTTCTGTGAGAAAGTATTCATCACATAAACATTAATCGTATAACATCAACATTTTGCTATGCTTACCATGTAAAGCCTCAAAACTTTGTACAATTTGATCAAAGAACTGTGGCCGCTGCTTGCCAATGTTAGACAAGGCATTCATCACTGTCATCAAATTGATGCTGAGGAATGACATGACAGAGTATATTTTCAACATAACGACATTCCTTGAGCTATGTCTCCTTGTAACAGAAACTAACCAACCTTATGACTATAGTATGAAATGAAAACTAAATTTAAAATGACATGATAAACTGTTTCCTTTTGTATATGAAAGGAAAGAATAATGTCCAATATGCTGCATAATGCACCATTCAAGCACAAGGAGGCATCCCTTTAAAATGAAATAGAAAGCATAATAATGATATTCTCAACTCCATTCCCTCCCTCTCACTTTCCTCCCCCATCAGCCCCTCTGCCTAACATGGTTTGATGCCCTATTCGCAACAGTATATACAGAAACTGGGGACCTAGTGGTGCAGAGGTACGGTTCTCGCCTCTGAAGTGAAAGGTACCGGGTTCGATTCCCGGCAGCGACAGGTATTTTTCTCAGTGAAACTTGGTGAAAACCTATATGCCAATCCCCTGATCCTATTCAGGTAGGTGGGATCAAAAACCTAGTCCTATCAGAGACGGACAATAAACTCGGAGGTCCCGTGTGCAAGTTAAAGAACCCGTGGCAGATTAAAATCGATAAGAGTAGGCCACAAGGCCGCTGTCTTGGCAAAATTAATCCCTACCACAAAGGTCACAGTGGGTTGATCACCTGCTTGGCTTAATATCTTGAGAAATACAGCCTCAAAGTGCTGGCCCTAAACTGTAATGGTAAAAGGGAACTGGATAAAACAGAAACTTACAGTCTCAAATCGCAAATGAATCAAACAGTTATTCACTAATCGAATGCTACCTGGAGACATGTGGAGAGGCCTGGAACTGTAATAGAGTGTTAAATGCTTTTATCCCATACTCCTCCAGAGTGGTGACATTGACAATTTGACAGGAATCCGGCACTTGCTCCAAGGATAGGTCATTCTCCTGATTCTTGGGCACGTCAGAATCCTAAGTGAAGATTAAAAAATATATTTTCAAAATTTACATTGTAAGGGAATTCCATAAACATTATTCATTCATTATGAAGGATAATATCAAATAATTCCGATAACCAATTTTTTAAATTCTTTGAAAGCCATGTTTATTGATGATGTTAAATTTCCTTTATACAGTGAGCAGGCCTGTCCTCAATTGCAGTGCTTTTCGAGTACAGTGTGTTATGTGTATTGAAGTGTTTGTTAATAAGAATTTTCATCAATAAAAAAGGTAATCTACTGATGATTATTTACCGCTGTTCTTCTGGAGCACACCAAGGTCATTCCCTCGAGGAACTTAACAACATGGGTACGTATTCTGATTTTGAAATGAGAGAAAAAGAGAACACAAATTGTTAGTAATAATGATCAGAATATTTCCTCCCTGAAACAAGCATTTTACAATATCACCGCTCGAAACCCGAGAATATTTTAACAGTGACTTAAAACAAAACAATGAGAGCATTTTTGGTCAAGAGGATAATTCACTTATCACTTTGGAATATAGGTCCAGGGTTCAAATACTAGCCTGGGATTCTTTTTTCTCTGCAAACTTTTCACCGTTCTGCGCTGGTCTTATTTCAAACAAAACTTAGACAGGATATCATTTTTTTAGAGAACAATATAAATACTAAACGACTATGTGCTCTGAAAACAAATAATGAAGAAAAATGTTTTGTTCCAATTGATAGAAAAAAATAGTTGACGAAGGTAAATATTCAATGTTTCTCAAACTAATCACTGTTGATTGTTGGCTCTTTCAACATATCGGTGCCCTAGAGGAAATATTTAGACAGTAGATTTAGTGAACAGATGAAGAATAGAAGTAGACACTACCAGTAGCCCCACCAGCCACCCACTTATTCAGTGTGTAGTGCATGCTTCCAATTAATCATTCATGTATCAATTATAAATACAGCAATTAAGAACAATCACTTACCCATCATTCACAGACTCTAACATGTCATACAATAATGATTTTAGCTCAACCAGATTATTCCAGACTTCAGACATCACTGGGCGAGTTTTTTTAGCTTTGATGATCCACTGGTAAAAATATAATCAATAATTAAAACATGTAATAAGCTCTTCACAAGCAGAGTTCATCAGTAGCGGTGAATTACATATATTGCAAACTATATTCCTGAGGACCTATCACATCAGCAAAGCAACAGCCAATGTTATTGTCAAGCAAAAAACCCCCCAAAAAACAAGGAACCTTATATCTTGAAAGCATTTTACACTATTAATAAAAGATTCACAACTTTCATATACCTGCATTTTCAAAATTGCAAGTAAAGTAAGAAATAAATATATATATAAAACCAACTTTTTGTTTGTTGTTTGTTTGATAAAACCCCATTAATAATAATACAACAGAGCTATGTGGGGCTAAAATCAACTATTACAAGAGCAAAATATGAAAGAAAAAGAAATACCTTAGACAATGAGAAAAGTCCCTAAAAAACTGGACCAACGCCCATCAATCTATGACTGTCAGAACGTGGTAAAACATACCTCAAGAGTTATCCTGACCATATTTATAACTGTAAGAATGACTTTCTTCTGTACACCAACATCATCATCCCCAAGTAACATCACCATAGAAGGCAGTATTTTGGGCAGGCACTCATTGTCCTTTTTGCTGATGAAAATAAATTGAAAGAGTTATTATCTCATACTATAGTATAAAGGAATTGGAAAACATGCTCAGTAGAACAGTAATTATCAAAGTTGCAATAAATTCTGTATGGAAGGATTAGGACTTTTGATCTCAGTATCAAAATTAAACACAAAACAAACTGATGTAAATGTGGACCCTTTAACAGTTTGGTTGCCACACATTTTTCCAAAAATCTACCCTTGGTTGCCAGCCCTTTTTTAAAAAAAGAAAACTCTGGTGAAAAACAAAACATCATGCTGTCCTCTGTTTTTTTTAGAAAGTCCCCTTATGGCCTTCCCTCTCAAATAAGGTGTGTCTGTCTAAAATATGTCCAGTTCCTGTTCAGCTGATCGACCACACCCCTATCTCTATAAACATTCCCATTATCTCCACTTTCACTGTAACCAGAGCTTCATTTTCATTGTCACTCCTTTCAAAACGGGACCATGAATTAACAGATTCTGAGTCAGAAGCTTTCCCAGAATCTCTATCATCACAATGAACCTCAATGTTACTGGCATCACTCTCAATTGGAGTGAGAAAATACTAGCAGTGCTAGCAGATGTAAGAAAGTATAGCTTGACGATTAAAGTCGCCAGTGGCAAACAACAGTAATGGCGGAAATGACAACTTAAGTCATCAGTGGCAATCAAAACGTTAATTCTTTAATTACTAGATGAAGTTTCAGCTAGATTAATCTATCCCAAGGACTGCATTATAGTTTCTAATAATAATAATTTGTTTGTTGTTTGATAGAGCATCATTAATACCACAGAGCAGTGTTGGAGCCAGCCCTATGTTCAGTCATGAAAGGCACACAGGATACCTGCCATAAATGCAGGCACCCCAACCACCAAACATGACTGAACAGAGAGCCGGAAACTCTTTGGATCAGGGAGTTTCAGACAAGCAGGTGATCAGCCCACTGTGTCCTAATATAATATTATATACTTCAATACAGTAGAAAACAGATCAAAACAATTCAAAACCTAAATTTAAGATGAACATTTTGATAACTCACCAAGCTTCTTCCATAAAGGTTACAATGAACTTTTTTACATCATTAGATCTGTCACTTTGAAATCCAAGCATTTCCTGAAAACAATTTCAGAGAGAGTATACAATTAAATTCATAACTTTTCACAAACAGAATTATTTCATAACATTCTCTTTTTTCAGCTTGTCCCACAAATTGCAAGGTCCATAGTGTCTTCTTCCTTAACCGTTCCACCCTACCTGACTGGATTCTTTTCTTTGCTTCAATTCACATTAACCATGATCTTGAATAGTTTACCCAATATACTTGATGAATCCCTTGGTCAGTTTCCTCCAAACCAAGCATCTTCATTGCTGGTTCTACCTCCTACTCCTGCTATCCAGCAGAGAGGTAATCTGTTTTCATTCTGCTCACTCCCATTCCTCTACTCTCTGCCCAAGGGCCTTTCTCCAATTCTCTAGCTCTCACTCAGCTTTATGGGTCAAAGTGACACTGACTATAACTTCATTTTTCCTGTAAAGACTGAGGAAGAAAACTGCAACAACCGAAATCATTAATGCATATTCTAATGATGCGAGTATGGGTCAGTGTAAAGAATAGTGATCAGCCAGCCAGACCACCCTGGAAATTCTAATACGACGGCCCATCATACAACGGCAAATTTTGACCCATGCTCAGCTTCCTCTTAAGTTTCATTCAACAAAACAGTGTCATTTGCCAAAAACATGTGACATAGACTGTACATCTAAGTTGCTTTGTAACTTGGTCCATAATTACAGCAAATATAACATGGGCTCAATGCTGAACCCTTGCGGCTTGTGGAGCCCAACAATTAAACAAATATTAATCAATTCAATTGCCTGTACAATGGAATCATCAAATATTCATAAAAGTAACTCACATCAAGAAAGTTGTCCAACAGATCTGATGAATTATGGATAATCAACTCTTGCACCTGAAAAATCAAATACATAGATATGTCAAAATCACAAAGGAAAAAAAAGATGTCAAGACTAAATGAATGATAAGTTGTGAAAAGGGCTCTCAGATCAGATGATCTTTTAATTTTTAAAAAGGCAATATTTCTGCTATGACTCCTCAATATGATCTTTAATCTTTTCATACTTTGCACACCAGGCAAATGAAAATAATAAAACCTGACAAATTTGTGGAAATTAAAAAATAAACAAAACACTGAAGGATTAAATAGGAGTTGAAAAAAATACAAACATAGATATATCTACAAATTCAAAGCGCTGCAAATATGGTAGCTTACAACAATTTTGTGAGAAAAATACAGAACCCTTCTGATGATAATAATAATAATAATAATAATAATAATAATGAATGGCATTTTTATAGCGCTTTACATAAGCAAGCATGCAAGGAGTGATAACAATGACCTTGTAAAACACACACACACACACTCAAACACAAACATAAGCAACCAAACACATACACATTCTTCACAGATGTACGAGAACCTGCAAAAAAACACGCCTTCAAAGTCAAAGGCTTGGTGGAAATACATAAATTATAAGATATATGATTTCAGAAATAAAATAAATGATACAGACCTGCTTTAGGTTACTAATTTTTTCTTGGCCCTTTTGCATGACAGCAGCATTGTTGATGAGTTCAACAACCTGTTTTAAAGGTGTAAAAAAATACAAAACAAAATTACCAACAAGTTTTAAATAATATAAAAAGGAAATCTTTCTTCTTTCTTATCCATTCCCTATTACCATTACAGTGTAGGGCCCCGCTCTATACTATGAGGTGGATTTACTCTGGATCAAGATATTAGGCCAAGCAGGTGATCATCCCACTGCAAACTATAAAAAGGAAGTACAAATTATAAAAACCAAGTCAGGGCTGTCAGTGAAAAATTAACATAATACCCAGCTGCGGCCATGTTTCACAGTTAGCCAGGCTGCTATATTTAGACCACGGGCCATGAAACACACTTTATAATTCAAACAGTATATTTCTAGTTTAACATTACGTTGCTGAGCACTCTTTAATGAGGCCCATAAGAAGTATTGAAGACAAGCAGATTAGGTCACTAAAAAAATTATAGAAACCTTTCTTATGGGTAATGAATAAGATGCGCAGGAATTGAATCAAATATGCAAATTAGGTCATGTGACCTTGGATTCACAAAAGTGACAAAAAATATTAGTTCACAAAAACATGATGAATTGAAGGCAGAATGAGTATAGAACAGTTAGATGCATGATAAGAAGAGCATCAGGGTGTTTATATCCAGCAAACAGCAGTCTAAAGCAATAATTGAGCTGAAACCAATGGTTTTGACCTTATCTAGACCTCCACTTTCATTGTAGAATTTAATTTTCCACCCAAAGGCATCATAGATTTGCTCTGGAAAATTTTCCAGGTCAAAGGTGCACTAGTAGGTGCTGTAAATGTGCCACGCCCTCTCCGATCACCCACAAAAATTGTGATGCAGGTGTCAAGACCTTCATTTTCTCAACACTAGACACATCCAAAGTCAGCCGACAATTTTCACTCTCTGCGGCTCCAGGGTCCAAATTATGCCTAAATACATTACTTAGATCAGTATCCGCTATGCCGTACTTCGGCTGTATCGCATTTTTAAGGACAATCTTTTTTGATAGTGTGGCACACCGGAAATGTGACTCAAGTCGAAGTTAGCAACGTAAGTATTAACAATAAAATGATGGCTGCTGGAAGTTGTAGACCAAAAGATAAAAAGGCAAAGAAACAATGTGAGTACGGGTATAATCAAAACCAATGACATGAAATGAATGATGAAGTGACCAGGGTGTTTGAAAGTCGACAAAAGTGATAAGTTTACGATCTACATAAGCTGTGTAGTTTACACATGTGTCATGTTTACATCAGAAATTGGGTCATCAGCTTTTCGCGAGGTACTCAGTCAATAACACAAAGTCAAAGGAATTTTTAGGTCGTGTGAACTCAGGACAGTCAGTCCAGGCATCATGTTGAGTCACAGTAACATGTGAGGGGCTAGTCGTGAAGAAAATTGTGAAAGCAGTGAGATTGTAACTGTGAAGTTGGTAGGCATGTCAAAAAATAGTGGTCGCATCAGCATAATCAAAATTTTGCTACAGGTAAATGACAATCCTGAGGTTGATGACAATGTCGTGACTTATTTTTCGAATATTTCTGCTCCCTAACAACCAATTTTCGTAGAGATTGGACTATTTTTCTTAACAGTGTAAATTTAAAAGTCGCAAGGAGGCATAGGCACTCTAGCACTAGAGGCAGAGGAGGCAATACGGAGACAGATAAAAGCAATCTAATCTCCTGAACTGGAACCATCATGCCATAAAGTAAGAAAAGTTGATATATATTTGACACTTGTAAATTTGTGTTGATAAGTTTAGGACGAATTCCTTGATGACTCTTGTCTTCAAAACAATATAAAATCAATACAAAGCTCACTCTGTCATAAGTGGAAGACTGTGGCTCCTGTTGCTTTGATGGGTCTTCATCTTGATTGAAAAATTGAGAAGCAGTGGGTCTTCCCTTTTTTGCCAAATCATAGGCAGACATTTTACTTGGTCCGGCAGATTGACTGGCCATTTTACCAGATTCTAAGGATATTGACAGTTAGTTGGTAAATAAAAGAAGTAAAAGGGATAGGGGGGAACCGATCATATGAAACGTTATGGCGGGTTACATGTTGAAGTGTAAGGATGCAGCCATTTTGAGCTCCTTCACTTCTTTCTGAAAGTGAGTGAGATTTAAGTACTTCCGGTTTTGCCTTTACGTCCTAACCGCAAAATAAACACATTTTCCATCAATCATCAATCGTATCAAATAAGTAAATTGGAATTTTAATGATTAAAAAGAGTGTCATGATTGAACTCGCTAGATATTGGAACGTAACTGACAAGTCTATACTATGAATTTCTGTTACACTATTATGTCGCAAAGTAATAGAGCACCTTCTTGATAAAAATCGATTACTGTATCTACCTATTTAATTTTGTCATTACTTTTGTCTCCTGTCTAAATTATTTCAATAATAATTAATGATATGATTATCAGATTTTGTGAAATCATCCTCCAAAGTAACTTATAATCCATCAAAACTGCCTAAATCCAGTTCATGTTACAGATTGTATATAAACAGAGGGCTATCCACATTTCAAGGTAGCCTACGTATGAACATGGAGAAAATTCAAGAATATAAGAATCGTATCAACAGAAGCATTCTCAACTTGATGGAGTGGTCAAAAAAAATATTATTTTTAATATCTCTTCTTAAATCTAAACACCAGGTACTAAGGATGATCAATCAGAAAAGAGAAAGAAAAGAAAAAAACAAGAAAAAAAATTATCCACAATACGATACTGATCTGAACAAAGACGAAGTTACTACCAAAGCAATGTAATTACTTCACATTCGAGTATTCGACTATTCATATTTTGATTAACGACCGTTTCCAAGAAGCGGAGGAGAAACTTCAAAGCAGTAAACCGAAAAACCATCGGCCAGTCCAGTAGTTATTTCTATTATTACTACAGTTTACTACGCTTGAGTTTGAGTTGATTTACAGACGAGTTGGGGTTTTCTTTCTTTGGAACGGGCACGGCTGTTAAAATAAAGGTTGTGTCAATTGACACATCAATTCGATGTGGCTATTGACAAAGCGTCCATTGACACATCAATTGATATAGTTTGTACATGAGATGGGATGTGTGATATACTTTGTACATGAGATGGGATGTGTGATATACTTTGTACAT
>JARBEQ010254085.1:0-10932 GCA_030265355.1 Tritonia tetraquetra
TGTAATGTATAATGTATTTATGATTGATTTATGATTGATTATATGTCCACCATTGTAAAATGACAAATTGCCCGAAAAGGACAAATAAAGTTTATTACTTAACTGAAATTTCACGGTTACAGTCTTTCCCACACATTAACGATGGCATAATATTCAAAGCAAGTATTTACCCGTATGAGCTATCTTTCCCACACATTAACGATGGCATAATATTCAAAGCAAGTATTTACCCTTATGAGCTATACAACGTTGTAAACTGCGTGCTTTTTCGGGTTTTTTTTTGTTCTGGTGGTCAAAATGAGCGAAGAAGGGCATTTTGAAAAAAAAACCATATTTGTTATCGATGAATTATCCGTCGTACATGGTACTTTTAATTAACCAGTCACGGGAAAATGGTTATTGACAATGAATTTTAAATATAATATGAATCTGCTTAATGCTAGTTGAGTAAATGACTGTTAAAGTCCAAAAAATAATCCCGCGTCATTGCTCTTTGGCATTTCTGAAGAAACCGGATGATATCGTAATTCAACCGTTCCCCGCCCTCCACCCAATGGTGTCGAAAAGGCCATGACCTCCTCTCGGGTCAAACTCGTGCCGTCACAAGATACTCATACAGCTGATTTGACTGTAAAGAAATGAAAAATGTGGCTGCTGTCACCGTCATTTTTCTGTAGTATCGTACACAGTTTCTCGGTGGCTTCTCCCACATATCCCACATACTTTCTCACTCATACAAGCAAAACGCAGGATGGGTCATGATGGGTAGAGTTATCTTATGATTGTTTGGTCTTGGAACTGGTAGACATACGGGTGAAAGCACGTATCCGCCCCCTCCCTCCCTCCCTCCCTCCCAAGAGAAGTACAAGAAGAGAGACAACATAATGGGGTGTTGGGTGGCAGCCTCAGGGTTGCCAGATGATTTTTCGTCTTGGAGCCAGATTTTTTCAAGAAAAGGACCAAATGAGACTGTTTGGGAAAAAAATATAAAAATATAAAAAATATTCGATATAAGTGTAAAATGTTCGACATATGTTACAGAATGCGTATCTTAATACAGGTTATCATACAGACATGTATAGAAACTATAGAGAATTTTTAAGTGATCTTCGAAAGGGGCCAAACAAAATTTGTGGGGCCAACTGTGTTTGAAAAGGGCCAATATGGCAACCCTGGGCACCCTACTGCTACACTGTTGGCATGGTGTCAATGAGTCATACGTAATGTGCTTCCTGTGCATGAGTTTGATGTGTCCCGCCCACTCGACTCAACATAACATCTATCAGAGAAAATGCAATCCCCGTTTCCATAGTTTGCCTTAAGGCATGACCACACTGAATAAACAAGAGTGACATTGTTAAAGTAATAGTGCTAGCAAGTACCACGTTCGGATGGAGGAGTGGCGGATTAGCTCAATTGGTTAGAGCGTCTGGATCTGTCTCTGGCTAAGGGGTGTTCTGTTCGCTGGCGTGGGTTCGATCCTGACTATCGCCATGCCACTTTCCTTCTTTGGATATTGTTCTGTCACTTTTACATTTTTCACTCGTACTTGATTCTATTTATCATTATTAGTGCTGGCTCTCCTTCAATTTCATTTAGTGCTAGCAAGGAAGGGAAGATTTGCCAGATAGAGTTGATTCACTATAATGACGTTACCCCTCTCTTTGTCATTCGGATCACAATTTACATGCATTGTATTTGATTTTAAAAAAGGAAATATTTTCTAAACTGTTTTGGCTCCGACCTCATTTCCTTTATTGTAAAGTGAAAAAGAACCAAGTTGTTATACCGTTCACGCACATCCATGCTATCACAATGATATACCTTGTGTCCTCGAACCCCAAGCATGTTGAAACGACTCCCTCCGAAATCTATGTTTATTCATTCATGTTAGCTGACGAGGAGCGATGCTAATAGTTGGTCCAAGTAAAGCTAAAGAGTAAAGAAACGTTAATTGGTCAGCGGTCAAAGAACGACCAAATGGGACCGAAATGCAAGTCGCCTACTCGCCACAACAACCAAACAGTAATCATCCGTACATAATATAACGTTGGGAGATGGGCGCGATTGCGTTTTTTCGGCTTTGGGCAAAGTCGGAAGGGTAGAATGTGTTTCGGATTATCACGTCTCGGGTAAATATGAACTTACATTCCCCTCAGCCCGGTCAAAGTATATTAGTTACGGATATTTACGATTTGGGTGTTCATATAATATAATAGCTCCATGTTGTGACGTCATCCATTTTACCGGCATTCAGACAAATCAAACAACCACACTAAGACAATCTGCTGTACACAATTTATATGTTTTTAGTTCCACGTAAATCATCATGACAGACCAAGTTTCAATACGAATCGCGGACCTCCAGAGGCCAGTGATTTGACAACACACATTGTCATCGACAAGATAAACTTGTGAAAGAAAGACAAGGCAATATCAGTGCTACCAAAATGTCAACACAGCTAAATGATAACAATGTTTTCAATACCAGTATAATATACAATTGTTGTCATGTTGAAACATTACTTTAACTTCTATCTAAATACACAAAAACTTAGACAATCTCTTGCGGTTTTCATTGATCCTTCAAACGAGGTCATGGATTTCTACTAGTTTCATTTTTTTACCTTATCAATTCTTTGTCACAGTGTATTTATACTATTAATAAATGTTGATCGGTGTGGAAAGTAATACGTTAAAATTCCAATTATAAATCATTTTTGTTGTTGTTTTCATTAGCATCACAATAAAACATATTATATCAATATTCCATCTATTCCTCTATCCACCCTTCACTGCCCACAGAGTGTGAAGGCGTACCCATGGACATCTCATTCATAGTGGACGCCAGTGCCAGCATCTGGCCAAAGAATTTTACTTTCGGACTTTGGTTTATCCAGAACTTTGTCGACGTTTTTGATATTTCCCCTGAAATGGTATGACTTGATATCATATTTACCATTTAGCGGCCATACGATTTAAGAGCAAATAATCTTATCTTGGGCTGTTTACAGAATACATGAAGCACTATTCAATATTTTGATCTTACTATTTTGTTACAAAGACAAAGATACGGATATACATTTTAGCAGAGGATCTTAGGGTCCGGCCAACTTATTAACCAGACTATATTATACACATTCCTTATATTCAAAATACATCCTAAAGTGCAACGAGCATGATAAACGCAATGCTATATAAATGCCATGCTTTGATTACACTTTATACTCCCTGCCCTTCCATTGTGCCACCGTTACTGCATTGAAAACACATATCATGTTTTTGTACAGGTCCGTGTTTCCATGGTAACCTATGGCGACAAAGTATACGAAGATGATGCCTTTAGCTTTACTGACCACACAGACAAACATTCCTTGAATGAGGCCATAGACGCAATGCCCTATCGAAGTGGAACTGCTACAGAGACGGGAATGGCTATCAAGTATGTGATGGGCGATATTCAATTCTTTGATTTGTCTGGTATTGTTGTTTAAAGGGATAAAGATGCAGTTGATGATAATAATAATTATGATGATGACGATGGCAATACTGTTGCTGATGATACTGTTCATGAAAAATATGATGATGCTTGTGGTGGTGGTGCTTTTGTGGTGGGAGTGAATACAATTACATTGATCGTGGTGTAGCTTCCTTGTATGTGCATAAAAGAATAAATGTAGTGCACATTATGACTACTATCTATTTTGTTCTCTCTCTCCATCTCTCTGCCTGTCTCTGAGTGTGTCTCCACCCACCCCCTCTCTCTCACTCTCGTTTGGATCTTTCTCTCTCTCTTTATAGATTATTTCTTTGTCCTACAAACCAATGCATTTTTATATAGTCCCAATGAAATTCGCCACTACATAATGCTCCAGACAGAGTTGCATTTCATTCTCGCTGCTCTCTCAGTGAAGACACATATATCATCTAAAACTCTTTCACGCGCACGGAGTGCCTTGTTGTCCTTTCTCATGATGTATATATTCACTGAGAGAGTGATGGAAATGAGAAGGAGATGTGATTCCACTCCTCTTGGGGCATAACACAACTTTATAATTTCAATCATCCAGATGGTTCCTGGAAAACCACAAACCCGAAGCTCGAGACGACGTTCGTATGATTCTCATCGTCCTCACTGACGGGAATTCCCAGCGTCCAGATGTGACGAAAGCAGAAGCGCAAAAGGCTCTAGACATGGGCCTGGAGGTCTTTGCCATCGGAGTCGGCGTCGATGTAACACAGGAAGAATTACACAACATTGCCAGTGGCGGAGAGTAAGTTCCTAGTTCTTGCTGTTGTTCTTTTGTTGCTGCTGCCGTTGCTCCCCCTAATCATCTTCTTCACCCTGTTCTTCTTCTTTTTCTTCTTCTTCTTCTTCTTCTTCTTCTTCTTCTTCTTTCTCTTCTTCAACAGCATTATCATTAACATTATCAACGTCACCAACCGAAGCATAGTAAGCTGTCACAAATTGAAATTAAACCATTTTTTCTTATATCGTTCACTCCTCCCTCCTTATATATCTCTTTCACCAGACATGTATTTGTGGTCAACGACTATAACGCCCTGGACAATATCAAGGACCGACTGGCCTATGAGACGTGTGGAGGTAAACAAATCAATGTTATTGAATATATGTGACATGTTATGATAAAGTGGACCTATGGTCATAGTCTTCACATTCAAAGGTAGTGACATCAATATCAATGCCTTATACTATGGCAACATCTGCTCAGTTTCTTATGCCTGGGAGGTTTACCAACAAGGCAACAATTAGAATTGTTTTGGCTAAAACTTGGGCAACAAATGTGACGCTTATTGCGCCATTCAAGGTTCGGGGTACAGTGGACACACCTGCTTGCTTTATCTAGCTGGTCCATAGTTTTTCCAGCACTATGTTCAGCAAATGGAGCTGGACGCAACACTCCTTTGGGTTTTAACGCGGTTTGCATAGCCAAACAAAACAAAACACGGGTTTAACAGTTGCTACGATATTGGAGAGTGAATATGGTAGCTATAGTTTGTTTGATCGAACCCCATTAATACCGCAGAGCAGTATTGGTCCAGCCATATCTTCAGTCATGAAAGGCATCCGGAAACCTGACATAAATGCAGGCACCTGACCATGAAACGTGACTAATTTCAAAGCCGGAAATACTTTGGAAGTTTGAGACAAGCGGGTGATCAGCCCACTGTGTCCGTAACTCCTCACTGGCATCATGAGCAACACCCTGAGCAGAATTAATAAAAGACAGGCCACGACACTACTGTAGCCCTTGATGGTACCTCCTCAGCCATAGATAAAAATGTGCTGGTTCTACCACTCTGGCCACGAGTAGGCTCATTACGCTCTGGTATCCTTCTCAACTCCGTGGGGCACATACAGGGCGAGCTGCCTGTTAGGCGTGCTAGGTGTCATCGTTCTGACACGATCAGGACATGATGTTCCCCAATGACCATCCATCCAATATCTAGCCACTACGTTTGGTTGCTTGACTTTGCTGGCAGATTCAGCAAGGTATTCATGTTTCTGTCCACGCCTCTTGAAAAATTGTAGCTTTGATGAACATGAAGGCCACACAACGTAATGTTGGTGTCATGACCCGATCTCCTAAATATTTTTCCATCAAACCCATCTTCCCTTCACAATTCTATCATTACTAGTTTTTTATTTCCTTTTTTTCACAGTGAAACCCGATCCTGGTAAGTCTCATTCTTTACAACCACTATTAACCCATTTATAACCATGAGGTTTTGCAAGAATAACTTTAATGTTGTTAGTTTTAGGTAACACACTGGATCTGTTTGCGTTTCTATGTCTCTGCCCTGGAGATTCAGGTGACATCTTTGAAAGAACTAATCTGTGTCGAAAAGGAGGTTGAAGTTACAACTTTAGAGCTAATCAGGCAAAAAGAAGTGAATTTTTCATTTGTCGCAAAATAGAAAACTTTGGATTTAATCATGGCGAGGAAAAACTTACTAGAGGATTATGTTTAGGGACTGACAATGAAAATGTCAGGTTGGAAAATATTTCAATCCTCAATATTTATCATAAGGATTCACATTATTTGAATTGTTAACACATGTACAAAGAATATCTCGTTTCGAATCAATAAAGAGTTGTTATTATCATTATTGCCATCATTGTCATTATCATTATTATTATGATATCGTCATTATCATAACTGTTATCATCATCTTTTCAGAGTGTGGATATTCACCAGTTGACCTGTGTTTTGTCATCGATTCTTCCAGAAGTATTGGAAAGGACAACTTTACCATTGAACTGGAATTCATTAAGGTAATCGAGTCTATGCATTGTATTGTCAACTTGCTTAGCAGACGGATTATAATAATGATAACAATTAGTTTAATGATATAAATAAAAGACAATAGTAGTAAAGTGCCCTCTTCAATTATAGACAAGAAGTGATTCATCGTACTGTGTCTATCCTTATCCAATTGGCACCATTAAACAATGTTTGTGTTGTTTTGTTATTCATCCCGCGTTACACCCACAAGGACTGTCGTGGCCAGCCCCATTAGCATTAGCAATGCACTGGACGATACCAATAATAAACTGGCCAATGAACACATTAATATTGCCTTTGTAGTCACCTTTCGTATACAATAAACGTGTAACCCTACGTCTGGCCAGGCAACGTTGGCGTTCGCAGGCGAGGGTTTGGTCCCTACTGTCATTTCTATAGCTGTTTTCCTGGCGCTTTAACATTTTGTTCTATTCTGGTGTCACCATTGTAAAAGAGGTAAACGAAAGTGCAAACGTGATATTTGTTTTATAATAATGATGACAACAACACGATTTTATGATTTTGTTGAAGATTAAAACCAAGTTTCTATAAATATACGTGATCTCACTTCGTATTCCAGGAATTCATTGAGGTATTTGAAATCAACCCGTCATCTACACGAGTGGCCGCTGTCATGTTCGGGGACAGAGTTTACGACGAGAAGGTCCTCAACTTTGAGTAAGTGACCCAATCACTGACCATTGTCCCCTTGGTAAAATTATGGTTAGTTGAGGGTAGGAAACAAACTGTTGAATCTCGATATACCATTCTAATGATACTAAATAAATATCGATAGATTGGACAGTTTGCTGAGATAAGGACCCCAGGGGAGGTTTACTTCGATATTCTGAAATTGAATTATCGGGTTTATCTTTTATTATGTCAGAGGCGGTAATATATTACATACTCTTAAATGTCTTCGTTAACAAATATCACTTCATTTGCCTACAGTGACCACGAAAGCAAAAAGGCCACCCTTGACCATATCCTGGGACTGACCTACATGCAAGGCAAAACAACGGAAACTGGCGCAGGTAAGACATACAGATTTCTTTGTACGTTTCATTGTTTGCTTGATTATGGCCATCTTAATAGTTCAATCTGAACTGATAGTTGTCCAAAGTTTTGGGCCAAGGAATAAGAAGAGAGTTTGAAGTGAGAAAACACGTCCAAGAAAAGAACGATATACAAAATTACAGAACGTTTCGTCAGCTTATACAACCAGACAAAAACAAACAAAGCAAACGAACGAACAAGACCGCACCTGTAACACAGATATGTATAGAAAAAAATGTATAATGGAAGTTGTTGTTTTTTCATTTCAAATTGCGACTCTAATCAATAATTGCAGGTTAATTTCATGTTTGGGACCTGTGTTGGGTAACATTTTCTTTCCCCCCAGAACACATGAATCCCACAGTATATCGATGTTCTGTTTACCCATTACGGCTAAACATAGGTCTGGGAATGCTGTGGTTACTTAATTTAGAAAAAAAACAACATTTTTACCCGTAAACTCAATTAATTTACTGATCCCACCCGTCGTAAAAAAACCGTTGCCTGATAATTGTGACACTGCTGGAGGCCTATTAGAAAAGTTCACGTTCACATAATATCGGAATGAATAAGATGGTCAGACTGTAACCAAGGAGGTTAGATACATGGAGACACATTTATTTACGAGTACAGGCACGACACGACAAGCAAGGAGGTTGGCGTGATGTGGTAACACAATAGGGAGACAGAGGGGTGTTATCAGCATGGCTGACTTCTAAAGTGCACGGTCACGTGACCCGAGTCAACTGTCCATATAAGCTAATTGATTATAAAGAGAAATAGAAATGAACAATGCTTTCCTCAGTAGAATAGCAATAATTATATCTTCTCTATTATCATGCCTACATTAGCCTATGAAATGAAACGTTGACTTTTTTTTTCAAAATCGGTTTGGGTGACCAGTGATGACACATTTAGGAATAACACAGACTTCAATGGCGATAGTCGTTGGTTTTGATAATCGAATCTCAATTCATAATATTTCCTGATCACAGTTGCATAAGTCATTAGTAATTTGAATCGGAAGCTAAAGAAACTAAAAAACTTATTAAAAAAAAAATACAGTTATCGCCTCAGATTTGTTCCCCTAATGAACGATTTCTTTTCTACTCCTTTCGTTGCAGGTATTGAGTACATGATTAACAATTTCGTGCCCAAATTCCGAGACCACGCCGCCCACATTGGCATCGTCATCACAGACGGAAAAAGTCAGAACTGGAAGGTAGCAACGCATTGCCAGCGAGAAAATTGTTTCTTTTATTAGTGTCAATCTGAGAGGTTTCGTGGAGATGGACTATAGATCGGAGGTCTTGCCTTTGATATGAATTATGATGTTTAGCCAATGGCTTACAACTAACATATATATATATATATATATATATATATATATATATGTATAGTTTGTATCATTCCTTTTTTCAAACTCTTTTGCAAATGTATGTGGGTGTTTATTTGATTACATTATATAGTATGATATGTGCCTGGGACGAGGACATGAATTCTAAATCGTACGCATCAAGTTCCGGTAGTGCAATGAACGTTTTATAAAATGCAATTAAATAGTGTGCCTATAACTGATAAACTGCGTGTAGGAGGAGCGAAGAATTGAAGAATACTATCTACGTATAGAGTGATAAAACATACCGAGGCTAAAAAGGATAACGATTGTATCTCCAAATACCGTGGTTTGAATGCCAACAGGTTGAATATATTTTTCTGTTCTAGCAAAAACGACTTTAATTCAACAAGATTTAATTGTCTGACCTATTCCATCATACAGATCAAGTATTTCATGTGGAATCTTCTTTCTTTATCAATAACCTTTTAGTACCTTTCGGTGTAATAGGGAAACAATGCCATACATACTTCTGTTCTCCTAAAAAGTGCCGATTTTTTAGATGCTTCCCTATCCTCGGTACTTTGACGACGTCTTAAAAGTAACCAATCAATCAGCATCATGAAGAACAGAAGTATTAAACCCTTGCTACTGGAATCTTTGACCAGATGTTTGAAAACAATATTGAGATATCATAACCCCAGTACAGATGTTGATATCTCCAATTTTAGCTCAAAAATAGAAAGAACGATTACTGAATTTGGACTTCGAAACTCCTGAATTCTCAAAACAATCGCAGAGTTCTGGTTGCTTTGGGGGGGGGGGGGGTGGTCCCCCTGGCCATCTTAATTCAAATGGCACTTGTTGAATTAGTATCAATCAAAAGTGTTATTGTTTGTTTCATCGAACCCTATTAATACCACAGAGCAGTGTCACGGCCAGCCCTATATTCGGCCATGAAAGGCACACAAGATACCCGCCATAAATGCAATTGATAAAAACTGGGAGGTTCTACCACTCTGGGCAAAAGTTTTATTCAAAAGGTTATTGTACAGTTTCAGCTAGGAAGCTGTGTTAGATAACATGGTCTTCTTTCCTTTTTTTCCTTTTTTTAATTCTTTGCGGTTAATGATTAATTGTTAAAAATGTTAGTGACAATATTGTCAATTTGTGCATTGATATCCACAGTACTGGTTGCTGAATAAGATTGATGAAATTAATGGAATATAGATTTTATAAAAACAAAGTGAATAAGTGAGTAAGGAAGTTATTTATTGAGTGAGTAAATTAACAAGTATGCCAATAAGTGTGGCAGTGAGTGAAGACGGGAGAAAGTTAAAGAGTAAGTGAGTAGGCGATGAATGGAAAGAGATACATATTTAATCATATTTGTTATTTATTTTCCTCTGTCATTAGTACACAGAAGAAGCTGCTGCCCAAGCACGTGCCAGTGGCATCACTACTGTAGCAGTCGGAGTCGGTGAGTACTTACGTCATTGACATAACATTGGTAATACAAGCATTTATTTTGGGGTGGATGATTCAGTGGTTAAAGGATTCAATCAATTTTGATATCTTCTATTTGAGATTTTGTTGGGAATTGCAGCAAAAATGTATTCTTTAGACCTGTACAGTGGGCTGATCACCTAAATAGTTTTTTCAGCTCTGTGTTCAGCAATGCTCGCCACAACAATCTTTGGGGGGTATACTATGGTTTGGATAACAAAACAAAAACAAATCACAAAAAAAACTAAAGTAGAATGGTGGGGTTTTTTTACTTTTACGTGACATCAAAGATCTGTTTTCCTGATTAGTTTGTTATTAGTTTTACCCCAGAGTGCCAAAACCCCAAGTAAAGATATGTGTGCTATTTATAGCCCATTCCGATTAAATGGAACATAAGTCGGAATTTTCACATTTAGAGAAAGTTCTATCATTATCAAGGGGGACAAATCCTCTTTCCACGCATAACAAATTTATCCCGATTGGTTGAACGACAAGCTTCACGGACGCCCCCTTACGATCTCAAAATGTAATATTATACCTGCAGTTGTCTCTTTGACAAATTATGCTAATCTGCTTCAGAAGTTACCCGAAATGAACTAGGATATGAGTAAGTGCATCAATATAGCGGTTAATGTAGGTACGTGTCTGCGTGAGAGAAAGAAAGAAAGAGAGAGAGAGAGAGAGAGAGAGAGAGAGAGAGAGAGAGAGAGAGAGAGAGAGAGAGAG
>JARBEQ010254118.1:0-10929 GCA_030265355.1 Tritonia tetraquetra
AACGAGTCTTGGGAAAGTATTCTGCGATAGACCAGCGTCCTATCCAGAAAGTGACAAATTGTCACTTGTCCACTTCATGCTACCGAAACCAGGTTACGCTCTTAAGGACATACTTTTTTTTTAACCCTAGTGGCACTTACCAAAACTAGGTCAACTAGTCAACAGAGGAACAGAAATTATCTCAAGTCACTACAACTACACAGTGAGATGGATAGTGATGCTTAGCAATCACACAGCCTCTATGTCTTACAGATCACTGTTACTTGATTGGCTGTTATTTTTAGATTTGACTTTGCTTTCCCTGATATGTGAATTGATAGTAAGTCAGAGCCTTCCATCATAACATTTGAGGTCACTGTCCTACATGTAAGGCTACTGCGCTTCCCTGTCAAACCAGATTTGCTTCATGGAGGGCTGGCGCGCTTCACGTATGTCATGTTGATTGCTGTGCCTGACATGTAATGCGTGAGATGGCCTTTCATTTTGGTTTTATGTGATAAAGTCAATTTTAATTTTTTTTCAATTCAATGTTTTAGTTTTAGACTCACAAATGTATTAAAAGATATTTTTTCTCTTCCAGGAATTCTATTGGTGAAAAATGCAAATTCTTGGGATAAAAAATATGATCATATGATGTGTGACAGTTTTCCTGCTATCAGCGCTGAGCAGCTGACAAAGGCTGTCAATCTTGCTGCAGCTGGAACATTATCCGCCTTGGAGGAAGAACCATGTAATGCTAAACAAGGTCAACATTTTATCTGAGCAACGGTTTAAAGTTATGATGATTATGAAGTCTGAATGTTTTAAAAATTTGTATCCTAGTTAGCAACGATTCCGATTCACTTGAGCAATTGTAACCCAGAAAATGATTTGGCTTGTGTCTTTAGAGGGACAGAAATATTCCATAACATCATAGAATCATCTGAGATAACAATTTTTAACAATGAACATTCAGTACATAGGAGATCAATAAGAAATATTTTCAATGAATCTCCTTAAATCAATATCACTGATTACCTTGTCAATGATCTTTCTTTCCTATCCAGTTCCCTGTCATCATTACAGTGTAGGGGCCGCTCTATGAGGCGAGTTTACTCTGTATCAAGATATTTAACTAAGCAGGTGATCAGCCCACTGTGACCTTCTTGTCAATGATGCCATTTCAAAAACCCATAATCACTTCCAATCATTGTACCAGAGGCCAGGGCCTGATGGAGATTTGATATAAATTGAGATCTGAGAGAATTATTTGCACGTACACATAAAGGAAGTGTTATTCAAGGTGATATTCCAAAAACTATACAACTTTTAAGTCAGGAAGCTTGTTGCTCTGCTGCATTGCCAAAATAGTGAATGTTGTGTTTCTATGATTTTATGTCATGTTTTATAACTTAAATTAATCATTCGTTTTTTTGTTTTTTTTCACAACAGATGCAAGAGGCAAGAAAACTTGTTTTGAAGTTGACTCTTCTAAACAAGTCCCTGCTATTTCAAAATCCTCCCTTCAGTTGCTGGAATGTCTGTCAGTTTCAGTATCGCCAAAATTGCCCTCTGTTTGTCATGGAGATATCACCCCATCGACTTCATTTTATGGCAGGGCTAGGAAAGTCAGCACAAAAAAGAAACCTTCTGGAGAGCGTCCTGCATCATCAAATGAAGGAAAAAAATATTCTAGTCGAAAGAATTACAAATTAGCCCCTCCATTGATACCAAATGGGGTGAGGAACACTTTGAAGAATTTAGGACCAAGGATGTTGTTGGATTCTCAAGTTGTGAAAATAAATCAGAGTGTAAATATGCTGTCTCAAAGAGGGACCAACACTCCTGCTGGCATCAGACAGATAGCTTTCATTCATTCTCCTCAACTGCCACAACATTTGACTACAAATTCTCATCCTAAGACGAATTCTTCTGTCTCAACAATCTCACCATCAAATCTCGGGGATCTTCCATCCCAAACTTCTGATTTCTCTTTGCTCACAGGAATTCCAAGTAAAGCAATGAACACATCTTCCTCATGTTCGCAGATGGCCGTGACCTCATCAGAACAAGATGAACCATTGATTTTAGCAACGTCAACGCCTCTTCAGTTTGATAACAAAGTGAAAAGTCCACATTTTATTTCCTTACCTAAATCTGATCCAGTATTCCGTGTTCCATTTCCTGTTACTTTTACACAAGCGTCACCAACATCATTGAACACCATACAAATTGTCAGGCTCCCAACTGCTTTGAATTCCAGCCATCTCAATGTTTCTAATGTTATAAACTCAGCTTCCCCATTATCCATTGCACCATCAAGTCCTACCGCAAGTCAAGTCGTGTTCAATAAAGAGAAACCAAAGTCTGCAAATATAACAACTTTCCCTTCACATTTATCCTTTATTAATAAGCCTTGTCCTTCCACTAATACAAGCTGTGTTTCATCGACCCCGAAAGCAATTTCCAGCCCCAGTCAATCAGTCACATCATCAAGTGTTTCACCTATTGGTGCTGAAATTTCTGTTGTATCTATACCGAAGTGTATGACAACCTGTCCTACCATTTCCTTACCCTTGACACGACAGAGTAATGGGACAAAGGAAACCTGCCTGGTAACAGGTTTGTCCACAGCATCAACTGTTCTGTCCTCTCCAAATACTATCACAGCAACCAATCCTGTCACTTTTACGCATCAGTTTGCAAAAACTAACAATTCTTCTAGTCTTCCTCATGCAAAACCTTCATCAGCTATGACTAGAAGTTTGTCAAAATTTGTCAATATTCGACCCAGTATAACTTTTCAGCAGAAAGATGCCAAAACACCTGCTATACTTAGTCCCAATATGCACCTTCGTCCTGTGTTTATTGTTACTTCAACCAACAATGCCAATCCTTCTATCCCGACTGTCAAAACCCAGTCCTATCAATCATCCCCTGGATTGACCAGCAATATCACCAACATTGATTCAGGCGTTGTCCTTCTGTCTCCAATCATCAATCAACCACTGGCCAGTCCGAGTACAGTTCCATCACCCTCCATTATCACCTTGGCCAAACCGCGTTGTGCTTCAGATACAACCACAAGTTCAGCAAATTCAAACAGAATAGCAGCTCCATCAAATTTGACTGTCTTCAAGACCTCTCAGAATGCTTCTAGTTCCCCAGTTGCACAGTTTTCAGCGCCTTTATCAAATGTTGCCGGTGGAGGCCAATCATCAACCATGTCTTTGTCACCTTGCCAAACCCTGAACTTTTCAAACCCTGTTCAGAGTCTTTCAAGTACGTCTAAATTTTCGACTCCAAGTCCAAGTAAATCTGTATTACCAGTGACAAGCCCTTTACATGCATCTGTACCATTGTCACTGTCCATACTTCCCAATTCACAAAATGGCGTCAAATCTTGTGTGTCGTTATCTACCCCAGAAACAGTATCTGGTCTGGAATCCATTACATGTAATAGATTGACCCCATCAATATCAATGGTTCCACTTGGATCGGCACCTACCAGACTGCCGCTGGGCACAGTAAAAGATTCTTCTACAACAAAACTTTCCCATCAGCAAGGTGGGTTTCCATTTATGTCAAGCATGGTTTTTGATAACTGATTTGCGATCCAGATAATTGTTTTAAATTGAATATCAAAATGTGTGTAAAAGCCTATATCCAAGAAATAAGCAATATTTGTTGATTCAAGTGTAAATGTGAATGACTATTTTGACAATTTCAAAACTGTAAAAGTAAAACTTAGTATATGTTTAAGTTACTTAAAATTGTCAAAAACTCACCAGATGCCTTTTTTAGAGGGTTTTGATTAATTTTGTTATGCTTTTATGTTATTTATGAGACCATTTTTTATGTCCTTTGACAACAATTCAGTGTCTAATAATTTTTTTCCCTATGCAAATTATGATTTCAGGATTTTTTGCTTGCATGAATAAATTAAACTTGTTTACAATGTTTTTATTCTTCCCAATAGGAACTGTGCGACTCACTGTGTATCCTTTGCCTGCAGGATTCAACCTTGTATCAAATGGACATATAACCAAAGGCTCTACCAACCTTACCACCAGTACAGGGCAATCTCAGCACAATTCTCCATCTACACAATTGAACAGTAACAACCTCATTAAAGAGTCAGCCGGATCATTTATACAGGAAGGGAAAAATATTGCAGTGCCATCGTCGGCAAACTCTTCATACCTTGGTACCACAAATATTGGAAACTCAACCAATGCTTTTCCTTTAGCCCTCTCTTCCAACCATACCAACTCTACGTCCAGTGGTGCTAAAATGCAACAAGTTCTCGGGTCTGTACAATCGTCAGATGCGAGTACCAAAAAATTGGTTATCTCTCCTGCTGGTATTCTTCACCTCCAATCTCTGTTACGACAAACAGGAACATCAGAAGGCTACTTCATCATTAGCACTCCAAGGTCACCTTCAGTAAGCAACCAACAGAAGCCACCCATGACAATAGAGACAACTGGTGCTAAGAGCATATCTTCCTCATGTGCTTCTCCTATAGAATCTGTTCCTAAAGACAGTAATTGCAGTATATCCCTTTCTATCGGGTCTCCTCTACCATCAACCAGTAGTACTGTATCTTTGTCTGGTGTAAAATGCATCAACGTTTTGGCATCACCTTCTGCAATAAGTACTGTACCTTCTAGTACCATGGATGTGTCTCATTCCATCATCAGTTCCTTACCAACCATATCTTCAAAAATTAATTTGGTGAGCGAAGCTCAATGTCAGGATAAAAAACTTTCTAATACCAGTGATAAAGACAAATCTTCTGACCCTTTATCCGTAGAAACAATGGGTAGCGTTGAGACAGAGGGAGAGGACGATAATGACAGTGATAATGACAGCTCATCAAGTGCAGATTCAACATGTAGTTCAAATGCCCTTGTTATTGAGACAAATGATCAAGTGATAGATTCACTGAACTCCTCCGTGACAAACAAAGATTTTGAGCATGTTGTGAACAAGAACATAGCATCTCCTTCCAAAGACTTGTCAACCAATTTGTCAAAGGAATCCTCTGGCTCTCTGAATATCCAAGAGAAAAAAGTCATAGGGGATGTAACAGAACATTCTGCTTCTATAAATCTGGATTCAAATCTCAACAGTCCATTATCTTTGGGTGAAATTGTTAGTGTTAGACATCAGTACCGATTTGGTGCAGACTTTCAACCATTGTATTCCCCTCCCTTTCCTAATTGTAAAGATATGTCAGTGTCTGCACCTGAAATGATATCTCGGCAAACCAGTAAAGGAGATAGTGCGTGCATCACTTTGTCCAACACAGACAGTTCAGAGGTTCGTTTTCCTGTTCCAGAAAGTCCATTATCCTCCTATCTGTTACGACACCATCTTCATCAACAGCAATTGCACAATGAACATCAGCCTATCTACGAACAGAGTTTAAACACGCCACATTCCTTATATACTCATCACGATCTTGTCAATGACATCCACATGCACAACTCGTCTGACATTGAAGCTGCTATTAACCTCCAGCGACTTAGTGAATGTCCCCCTGCACCTCCTCCACCTCCTGCTTCATCTGTCCATCAAACCAACACTCCATCCAATCCTGCTTATGTAAATAGTCCAAAATCTCCTTTGTCTGTCAACTCCTCTCAACAGTTAGAAGCGCACACTCCATTGCACCCTCCAATGACTCCAAACACGATGCTCATTAATCTATTGAATCGAGTTCCCACTCCACTTCTCACCAACCATCAAGATCTCTTATCTGTTCCTTCCTCTCAAGAAAATGAAATTAATTTCCAAAATAATAACCAAGTTTTAGAGTCATCTGTAAACAAAAAATCGCAAACAGATCATGGGAAATCCATAGAACTTCAAGAAAATTTGGAGAATGCTTCAAAGGATGGAAACTCATCCAATGATGTCATGTATAGCACAGTTTCTCATTCTGTGTTGGCGGATAGCTCAGAATCATTTGGAAACACACAAAATGCTTTAGACCTCATAGCTTCAAACTATCTTCCATCAGGGAGGAAAGAAATGGGCAATACTATGAATGATACAATGCCAGCTTTTTCAAGTTCTGGTGTTTCATCTCAAAATTTAACATCATTTTCTAGATCTTGGCACCAGGAGAATTTTGCCCATTGCAACAACTCAACCATGACATTCTCCACGCAGGAGTACAACCTCAGTCAATACAATGTCAATGAGACACACACTGATATGGACCAATCCCTGGAAAAATCAAACCATGGTAGCCACTGTAAGTCATGCTCTGTACCAATCACTATAACCATCAACTTAGACTCGGATACGGTATCTCATTCAAATACCATTGCCAGCTCCAAAGACAGTGGTCAAACTATAGCAGACCCACATCATGAACCAGAGCAGGAATTCCACCAACATCAGCAGCAGCAGCAACAGTGTGTCCTGTTTGATGGATTTACAACTTTGACCAACCCTGTCAGTGAGAAATGCCGGGATGCTGAAATAATCCGCCACCTCATCATGAACACCAGTAATAATTCAAATCAACAGCTGTTCACGGAAACATCATCCATTCTCCAATTTGACACCTGCAACCAACCCGTGCAAAACTGTCATTTTGAACATAGGGCACAGGATTCCTTTTTAACCACTGAAGAAGTTGCTTCCAATATTCATTGCAATGTATCAGAACCTAATTCTCAGTTTGGTGCAGATTCTTTCAGTCAGAGAATTTCAATGTCTGAACCTTTATCTCAAGAGAATTGTCATGAGACATTCAACAACATGACTAATTCTGACACTCTAATGTACGGTAACAATTCGTCCTATGAAAATGTTCAAATGGATGTTGGTGAGAATATAGAGAATTGCTCCTTTGATTGTAATTCTTCAACATCTATGAATACATACAGAACATCAGCCAATTCAGTTTTTGACAGCTCACATAGTACAGTATTTAGCAATCCACAAATTTCCACAAACTCGTCTTATATGATGCCCAGTTCCCTATCGGATATTCAGACATCATTTGACACAGATACACACCAAGACAAAGAGCAGATACTACATTCGAGCCATCTTCAGTCGAATGGAAAACTTACTCAGTCCTCGGAATACACATCCAATATGGAACATAGTGATCTGTTTTTTCATCAGTCCTCAACATCAGAATCTCATTCCAATGATCTTCATCTGTATGATATGAGCTCTTTACACGAATCCTCACATGAGCTTGGCTATTCAATTTCTGGAATAGAAAATCATGACAATCAATTAAAGAATCATCAGGACTGTTTACAATCATCCCATTGCTCCGACATCCAACCAGGACTACTAACCAATCAATGCGATCTGGAAGGCCAGAGCAAACAACTCCAAGACCATCCGTTTGATTTCAGTATCCAACAACCCCACCAGTTTACCAGAGGATCAATGTCTGAAGGTGGATCTGACGCTGCCGTTACATTCTCCAATCATCAGTCAGATCTGGCTTTCATCAATGAGCCATTTTCTTCACATTTCTACACCAACTCAACTGGCTCAAACCTCCCTATGTTTTCTCAGCAGTGTGCTGTGGGTTCAGAAGCCCCATTGGTCAACGCCAACAACCCAACTCTCAATTGCTCCTTGCCTGCTTACAAGAACACTGCATCAGGTTAGTTTAACAGCTTATAATTTGTTCATTTGTTTGGGTTTTTTTAAATTTACAGTTACTGAACCACAAAAATGTTCATTTACGTATATATTATATTGAGGTGAAGAAAAACCTGATTTCCCCTCAAAATTTGTTTTGATTTGCTTTTACTCTAGTAATGAGACTTGATCCCTGTGTCCTGTTCAGAAGGGGAGGAAAAACATGTGGCCTGTAAATGAACTATGGCATGTGAAAACTGGAACAAGTCGGTCAATGTTTAACATATTAGTTTTACTCAAACCAGACTGATTTTATACAGTTTGGGTTCTTGATCAAAAGTTTTTTTGCACCTGTGTCCAACAGAGAGTCAGTGCCTAACCTGTCATGTCATGAAGTGTGAAAACGATCAAAGAATATATTTAAACCTCATGTCCCAAGTATTTTCTGGATAGATATTGTGATTTTGAAAATAATTATATATATATATATATATTTCTCTTTATCAGGCATGCAGTTAGAGTATCATTACCAACCACAAGATGCGTCTGAAGTTGGAGAAAAACACCCCGTCCTGCCAAGCGCATCTTTCTCCCCACCCAGTGTGGCTGACCCTGCAGTGACCCCCGATCCGGGGGCGATGGAAATGTACAATGGCGCCTTTCAGAATTTGTCCGGTAATTATATTTTAACATTGAATAATTTTATCATCTTTTTTAGATTACCAGACTTTATTTCTGATATCAAGGAGAATCCAAGGCAAGCAAGAGGTCAACTCAATATATCTTTCTTTCTTGATCAATTCATGTTACACCTTTCGGTATCAGGAACTCGGGGTATGATCTGTTAGATTTGGAATGATTTCAGTTTTTATTTATGCTTAGTTTTCATGATTCTGGATCTTCCAACTATTAACTTACTCTTTACCAATCAATTCACAGTTAACCATATGATTTAAATGATTAATTGTCATGTAAACTTGTTTTCTATATTAAGATTTTAAAGCTCATGGACTGTCAACTACATATGCTCAACTGCCCATAAGGAGTTTTAGTCTTAAGCTGGTATAACATGTTTCGATCGATTGCAAAGATTTCGTCCCGATTTAGATCTGATCTTAAGATGGTGTGATTGTTTTGGTTTTTGCTATTACACGTCTCAATCGACAACACAGATTTAACAACGATCAGTAGAGACTTGATGAGCAAAATACAAAAAGGTTGGGGGGACTTAGTTTTTTGGTGTAGGGAGGTACCTTTTTTATATTTTTTTACACGTTTTTCAAACAAAAAATAAACATTCCATTCCACGATGCATTTCAATCAGTGCTATAACAGCTTCTTGGTGCCATGGTGTAGTTGTTATGAAAACATTGTGGTAACAGTGGTAGTAATATAAGTAGAAAAACAACAGCACTTCCTCACACAATTATGCAAAATGACAACACACTAGGCAAGTAAGTACACACTACGTCCAATCAAGGACACGTGGATGCAAGCAAAAAGAAGCGCGATTGGGTGTGGTAGGATTGGGTGTAGAAATAAATAAATTTAAAAAATGAAATTCTTTTAAAAAGCAATAAAACAAGTCATCCGCGACCAATCTGCTTAATTTTGATACGCTGATTCCGAATATCATATTTATTTTACTCTACGATGAGATTTAAGATAACTTTGTCAACCGGTATTAAAATGCTGCCTAATAAAACATCAAAGGAATGCCGCTTCCTATGCCATGAGAGACTGATCGAACGATAAATATCTGGCAGTGCTTGATATTTTCATCTCAAGTCGGCATGAAGATAATCTAGCTTGTTTTTGCTATTACACGATCATTTTTCCCCTATTACACGGTACAATCCATCGTTAGATGTCTTTAGATGATCGTTAGATGGTCGTCACTAGATCTTCAGATCAAACAATGCAATCCATCAAGACGTGTAATAGGGGCTCAACTGCACATATGGAGTTTTAGTCTTACAGTTGTGCTTCTAGTTTGAAATAATCCTCAGCTGCACATAAGGAGTTTTAGTCTTACAGTTGTGCTTCTAGTTTGAAATAATGCTCAGCTGCACATAAGGAGTTTTAGTCTTACAGTTGTGCTTCTAGTTTGAAATAATGCTCAGCTGCACATAAGGAGTTTTAGTCTTACAGTTGTGCTTCTAGTTTGAAATAATGCTCAACTGCACATTAGGAGTTTTAGTCTTACAGTTGTGCTTCTAGTTTGAAATAATGCTCAGCTGCACATTAGGAGCTTTGGTCTTACAGTCGTGCTTCTAGTTTGAAATAATCCTCAGCTGCACATAAGGAGTTTTAGTCTTACAGTCGTCGTGAACATAAACCCTAACATTGCATCTTCCCTTTTTGCCCACCCAACCATTCAGCTTACGACACGTACCTCAGGGGAGGCCACTCTGAAAATAGATCACAACTTAGAGAACCCAGTCCCGAGTCGGGAAAATGTGAGTATATAAGGACATAGATAATGGTTGCTGTTTGTTTTTTTATTTATCCTTTTCTTATTTCCCTTTTTTTCAATTGTAACATTAAGTCGTGATACTTCGCTGTCTACGAGATTGTGGCTGATCTATTCCATTGTTAAGTAGTAACCAGAGGAGTTAGAAAATGATTTGGTAATGCAAAATCTATCTAAGTTTTCTATAGCTTCCTAGGTAAAAAACTTGGACCTAATTTGAGGTTTACACAGAAACTGATGATCAGCAACAATATGGGATTTTAGTCATTTTCATTTTGTTACGAGATGATTTTCTAGATGATAAAAATGATTTTATGTAAATTTTTGCTTAGAGAATCAAATACAATTTCAACAATTCTCTCTATCCTGTCCTGTTACTTTTTTCCGTGATAGTTTGTGTGGAATGCAACACCATGTATAAAACCCAATGTAAGTTTCATCCCTGTGATTGTATGGATGTGTCGGATGCTCCAATCCTGTCCCATGCCCGGCTCACCTTACCTCCCTGTTTAAAGCTGGGGCCGTCATCCGTTGCAGGGCACACCAATAATACAGGTTAGTCAAGACTGTTACTTTTCTTTTCCTATTTGTCTTCCTCATCTTCGTTGGGTTTTAAGATATTATCTTGATCTCACCCCTTGTAAGTTGTAAACATGTCAGTTTTCAGTGAAGTGTTAACAGATACGGGAGTCCCAGTGGTGCAGAGGTACGGTTTGGTTCCCAGCAGCAACACTATTGGGTATTTTTCTCCTTGAAACTCAGTGAAAACCTATAGGAAGACCTTATATAGGCTGCTGGTAGCAGCCTATATATTGTAAAGTAGGGGGGGTTTACTTATATAGGCTGCTGGT
>JARBEQ010254129.1:0-10927 GCA_030265355.1 Tritonia tetraquetra
AAAAATCAAGCTTGCCTCGTCTGTGTGTCTGACCCCAATAGGTCAGAGTTCACCTATTTAAAAGGTTGTGCTAGAACAAATAGCGAAATATTGAACCCCCAGTTCACTTATTTAAAAAGTTCTGCTGGAACAAATAACGAAAAACGAAATTTTGAACCCCCAGTTCGCCTATTTCTTGTGCAGCTAAGATTCGTTTCTTCACTACCTCACTCTCTCTCTACCTCCCTCTCTACCCCACTCTCTATACCTCACTCTCTCTACCTCTCTCTCTACCTCACTCTCTCTACCTCGCCCTCTTTACCTCACTCTCTCTACTTTACTCTCTCTCTATCTCACTCTATCTACCTCACTCTCTCTCTACCTCACTCTCACGGTGGACTCGACTGTACTATAATGTCTTGGTTTCGTCTGGTGTTATCGGTGGCTATTTGCAACTGGTGGTAACAGTCTTCTTTTTCTTCATTTGATGTAACTCCGTTTGGACCATATCCTACAATTAATTTGATGTTCTTAGATTTAAATTCAATATAGACGACAAGTCTCTATGGGTCGCTCATTTATGAAATTAACGTCACAGAGTTGATATAAATTGTTTCTCCTAAGTAATAAAGCTACTGCTGCTTTTGCTCTTTCATTTGTATTGACACGCGAATAGACGAGTGTATGACAGGGCTACCCTACCTAGATTCTCTATTCCTTGGCCTTTCTTTTTAGTTTCTGTTAATTCCCAACTTATCTGTATTTAATATTTTTTTAACTTCATTTACTAACTCTATTTCTTTACCCTTAATGGACTCAGTATTCCATGTTCCGATGTTCATAGTCCATTTCCATGCATGAGTCGTCACTGTGTAATCAATCCTTGAGTCGGGCACACGCCTATTTCTTTGAATTCATTTGACCAGGCCCTGTGACCTCTTGGTCTGGATCTTGATATTAGGTCTTCCCAATATGGTTGTACCTGTTTGGTATAACCCCCATAATCATTTGACCACTCAAGCCTCTCCACCACAACAAGGTGGATCACAAAGGAGAGGTAATTCCGAAATAGAAATTTGCCATCTCCAGCCCTTTGCCTATAAAGTTATATTGGTGATCTCCCCACCCATCCCCTTCACTCCTTTTTTCATTTGTCACAGACTTGCGACTCACAACAAAAGCTGTATTTCCATAGTATCATTTTCAGGCCTCTTATGTAGAGAAAATGTGTCGCCTTATAAAATATAAGCAAAAAGGGCTGTTCTTCGAACGGTAACGGTACTTATGAGTTGTGAAGGAAGGGGAGGGATGGTGTGCGGTGGAAGTTCATTTCCGCTTTGTCATCTTGACAACAATTTGTTTTCATTGCACTCCAAACCCTCTATTGCAATGTGTGAACACTATTCAACACGCCACAGAAATGAATACTTTGTCTATTGGAAGCATAACAAATTATAGACAGTGAAAACTATGAATGCCGATTCATAAAATTAGAAAAAAGCATTTTCTTTACAATCAACGACGCCGCCGGTCCGATATTCAATACGCCAAGAACCACCCCCAGCTAAATTGTAAACCACATGCAAAATTTGGTAGCAATCGGTGCGTAGGAACTGAGAAAATGCGTGACAAAAATTGGGCTTACTCGTTTATAGACAGATGTCTCAGTGTCTGTCTATTTTTATGCGGCGAATGTGAATGAAGTTCAGCTCTCAAGAAAATAAAAAAGTAGGTACCGGGTAAGTTAAACAAATGGAGAAACACGCGGAGAGGTGGTGGGCGGCGGGTGGCGACACTAGGTTTGTCACTGACGGCATTATACTCTCATTCCCGAGCACAGACTATCATCGAACAATCTTTGCTACCATCCCGATTGCACAGACTAGATGTCCGTTACGAAAGTACACAGACCCGCCACTCTCGATGCCCGCCACTAACACTTACCAAACAACGTTTCAACGTTATTCAACGGGATTTACCAGAGCTGAGAAAGTAGTCATACTTGTATATTATACTAATTGTTGCGTTGTTTGTCGTCTACTGTACAAGGTAATCATCAATACATTTTTAATATAATATGTGTAACAATTAATATTCACAATGTGGACCTACTCATACATTTTAACTCAACACACACATGCTTACCTATTAAGCCTGTATGTTATTGTTATATATCCCTTGAAATATTCTGAATGTTTTTTTATAAAGCTGATACGTATATATGTGTTAAATTCTCCCAGTTCTTACCTATCTGAGGTGACCACAAGGGCTACATTAATTTGTTTATTGACTTTGATTATGATTTATACTGCCCAGTGTATTGCTTATGGTGTCAATAAAGAGTTTAGGACACAATGGGCTGATCACCTGCTTGTCTGAAATTCTTTGATCCAGAGGATTTCCAACCCTGTGTTCAGCCATGCTTGGTGGTCGGGGTGCCTGGATCTATACCGGGTATCTTGTGTATCTTTTATGGCTGAACATGGGGTTGGCCCCAACACTGCTTTGTATTAGTGGGGTTCGATCAAACAAACAAACAGACGTATATATTTGTAACGATAACAATGCCGGGGATGATGATGAATCCGTTAACAAAAAAAACCTTATACAAGATCATTGTACGCTTCGGGCAGGTCTAATGAAAAACATGTTCATTATCATAGGAAAGGAAGTGAAATACCCCTATGATATCCAGAAGAACGTATGCAAAAACAATGTGAAGGGCGAAAATCAAGTACTCGATAATTTACGAATACAACATGATAATAATCGAATACCTTCCTCCGTGTGTAAGCAAATTTTTTGTGTAAGTGTAAGCCCAACATCGCGAAAAAAAACAAAAACAGAAAAAACATGTGTATAGAGTCTTGACTTGTCTATGTAACTCTCAAGAGAGCTTTCAACGCGAAATGAGTGTCTTGAGTGTAAACTTGCATCTTCTATCTTGGACATCTCCTACTTAGAAAAATAACAAAGGCATTCTTATGGATCGTGGCCGTGGGCTTGATGAAGGCAACGAGTAAGACTGGACCTGGTGGGAAAAGTTCAATAATTTTGTCATTGTTTTCACTTCAAATGTTTGTAATAAACACCAAAAACAAACTGATTTTCAATGCTTTTATTGTAATCTTAGGTCAATCAGCGCTCGTAGACTTTGCTGCACTTAGCGGAGGCCCAAAAGTATCGAGGTGCATGCACTTAAACGGAAAGTGAAAGCAAGCCGTGGAATCCTGATGAAGCAAGACTAGACCTCTCCTAACCTGTTTTGCCAACTATTATTATCTCACTTCACTCGTAAGGACGAGCTTTTGAGGTGGGTGGAATTAATTTTTATGAAGCTCTTATTAATCTCGGCATGGGGTGTTTTTCCCTGCGCTATTTTTTTAATATAGACTGTCTAATGTCTTTTTATCAGTTTCAGTACCTGTCAGAATTTTAAATAATTTAGACTCCACTTATTCTAATAGAGTCTTGACCTAGCTAGGATAGACTTGACTGTCTTTATCTACTATTTTAAGTCTAGACCCTATTACAACTTTTGCAGTTGGTGGTGGAAGAAACATGTGCAGGTAATTCTAAAAAATGATCAGTTTAAATCATAATTTAGTTTTCAGTCTTCAGTTACCCGTAGTTCAATAATATTCAAGACTAGGTCGAGACTTGTTATTGAGTTGATAGAGCTATTAGAGCTAGGGATATCTACTGCAATTGAATATTTTCCTCCCAGTCGAGCAGAGTTTCAAAAGAGTGATGAAAAATAACATGCAGATGCATTTTAATTTTATCTAGGCCTAATAAATGAGTATAAAATTTACTTGGTTTTGGCATTGCTCTTATTAATTCTTCTGTATATGAATTGTGTTTTCTGCACTGTAAAGGTAGCCATAAAAGACAGATGTCCCAATGATTGTCAATGAAGTTAAACGACTCGAGCATTTTTATTACCGAGGTCTGGAGGAGAGTGATGATTATTTGTGATGTCCCTTTGTTTGAATCAAAATACTTTGCTCTTGCCTTCTATTGAAAAACAGAAAATTCTGAAAGCCATGATTAGGCTGTGGCATGTGGAGAAAGGTTAGTAGAATTCAGATTGGGACATCGAGACAAAAGGAACCTATTGTTCAAATTCTGTGCAACAGTTTCTTAGAAATCGAATATATGACCACTTTTTCGCGCCGCCTTTTTGTCCCTCCTTTCTCCTTACTCTGTGTGCCACCGGCCTTAGCGTCCTCGCTCATTATATCGTGACAAACGCTAGAAAGTTATCTTATTATTGACAATCGTTGGATGTCCTGTTTGGAAATCAATGGTTTTTTGCACCCTTTTCATTTTCACTGCTATAAAAATACAAAAGTGAAAAATCTTGTGGTTCATATCAGATTATGAAAAAGCAGCAAATTTGTTGAAGTGTGAATTTTTCATTACAGAGAACTACTGTTTTCTGGTCATCAGTGTGCAAAGTTAGTATGTCAATGTTTGGGGCCAGCCCTATGTTCAGTCATGAAAAGCACACAGATACCTGCCTTAAATTTAAATGCAGGCACCCCCACCATAAACACGACTGAACACAGAGCCGGAAACGCTTTGGATCAGAGAGTTTCAGATAAGCAGGTGATCAGCCCACTGTGTCCATAACTCTTTACTGGCACCATGAGCAATACACTGAGCAGTATTAATCAAAGACAGACCAGTAAGCAAATTACTGTAACCCTTGTGGGTACCCCCTCCGCTATTGATATTAACTAGGCAAAGGTGATGATACTGAAACTTAAAAAAACAAGATTGAATTCAGACTGCCAAATCACCATTCACTTCACGGTAAAGAATGGTAATATTTAGGTCTTTTTAATTACCTCAATAGGAAAATACCATGACCTGTATACTCTGAATCGGTAGTCATGCTAAAACATTTTCTGGGTGTTGTTTCTTTGCACAGTTTTCACTGATTGCTACAGCATGAGATTTGTGCCATTGTTACATCGTTTATTTCATTTCAGGTGTTGGCATGACACATTGCAGCCATGAATGAAAGGATTCCGAAAATCAAGAAAAGGCAAATTCAAAGTTAGTAAAGCAATAAAGAATATTTAATTTATATATAGTGCCTTCCGTCGAAACCCCAAAGTGCTTAAAATTTTGCTTACAACACTTCTTACACACAGTGGTTTCATAATTCAAACAATGTAATAATATAAAGGCAAATGAGTAGCACATCATCATTGGCACAGCAAAAATAGTACATTGTTCTGCATCATCAATGATTCTAGTCAAGTGTTATTATTATACAACAGTATTTAGAGAAGATACTTGTCGAATAGGACTTTTTAAAATTATGATCAATTTAAATCAATGGTGTGGAGATGATTTTACAGCACCAGGAAGGGAATTCCAAGTTATAGGACCAAATTTAGAGAATGCTAAATCTCCAACGGATTTTAATTTTGTCCTAGGGATGACAAGTGTACAAGAATCCCTGGAGTTAGAGGCTCTCTGGAGTTTGTAAGGGGTAATGAATTCCTGAATGTAGCTTGAGGCTGAAAAGTCGATTGATAATTTATAACAGAAGAGGGCAATTTTGTACTCTATTCTGGCCTTAATTGGTAACAAGTACAAGTGTACTGATCACCTGCTTGCCTTATCTACCTGATCCAGAGTTCTTCCAGCTCTGTGTTCAGCAATGCTGGACATGGAGCTGGCCACGACACTCCTTGGGGGTATATGTGGTTTGGATAACAAAACAAACAAAACAAGTACAAGTGTAACAATATTGACATTTCGTCAGGGCTGTCCAAATGGGTTTTACCCAGTACCAGTCTTTCAATGTTATTTTGGACATGCTGAAAATTCTTTAACTGTACATCTGGAAGACCAACAAAAAGCGACTTATATTAATCTAACGGTGCTAGAATGAGAATCAATACAACTGGTTTTGACGATTCATTTGGTTGAAATGATTTCATTTTAGCAATTCTTTATAGTTCAAATTTAAAAAAAGGTAGATTAACCCAGTCAGAAATTGAGACTGAGTTGTGCCCAAGTCAATAATAATCGCTTAAATTCAATGGCTTGTTGTACAGAATGAAAACTACATCTGGTTTATTTCACCGAGTTAAGTGTTCTCACGGCTAACGGGATGTGCATTAGGAATTAATGTCAGATTATGATTTGTCGAAAGTGTAAGTATGGCTTCATGTCCCATCAATTGCATTTAAGATAATTAAGGATGGTGGTGATGTCATTTAAGTCATACCAATGAATAAAAATGGGTTTTGGTGTCATTCAGTAATGTTATGAGCTCTGTGCCTAATACTTATTGCGTCCTGAGACAGAGCTCTCTACGAAAAGGGCAATATGTGTGGACACTCCATTAGGCTACATGATAATGATAGTGGAAATCTGGTTTTAACTTTCATTTGTCAATGATGGGGGTGTTGTGGTTTAGAAATTCATAAACGCACACCAGAAGTAAAACAAAGCTAAAGAAAAAATGATGAAAACATTAACTTCAAGTTCAAGACCTATTACGTTATAATTATATGGATTATTTGAAAAATAATGGGTTTTTAACATGTAATGCCTTTTCAAGGCAACTGTCAGATGAGATAAGTATGAAATTGGTAAAAATGAGTAACTTACAACAACAAAAGTAACGAGAGACAGCGGAATTACAAGATCCCTTCTCACCTTTACTACGCAGTTGTGTGTCAAAGGATGAAACGAATGGCAACAAAAAAAATGAAATAACAAGACGCCTCACAATTTTTATTACGTGCTGTAGACAACTGGTATCCAAAACTGATAAGAAAATGAATGCATTCGATGTTAATTTTGTGACTTTGTTGAATGTCATTCTAAGCAAAACATATCATGATTTGTGTTTTCATCACTAAATTTGTTATTATCGGCTAAAGTGCGATGTTAAAGAAGTCACAAATATCAAAACGGCTGACATTGCGAGACGTAAATGATGTGGAAAACTTGACAAAGTTTGATCATGTTTTATAGTCATCAGACTCTATGTGCCTATTGTTACTGAAACGGAGCCCATTAGACACCCAAACCTCTACGTTACCAGAAGGCGACGCAGACTGTACTTAGGACTTGATCTGGATCTGGACGGTTTTACGGGCAAATGAGTTAACTTTTGATCATGCACCTATTATGTTATTTTGTGTTGCTGGTTTGATTGTAAAGTTGATGTTGTTGGGAGAATGGAAACAAGTTCAACACAACCGCTGTACTTCACCAAGGTCACATTGGTGCTTGTTCCAAAGAAAAAGATCAACACAACCGAGGATCAACACTAGCAACTTCAACTTAGCATAGTCAACTGTATAATGTGTTTTGAATTGAATATTTACCCTGTTTTTCATCACGCTAGATAATCTGCAACCAGTAGACTTAAAGAACCGCGATGTTCAGAATTTGTTGCGAGACGTTAACAAGACTTGTTTGGACACAGACTTCCATCATGAATGGGACCTGCTGGAAATCTTCATGGTTCATAACCCAAAGTTAGAAGCAAGTTTTATGTGAGTATTGTCCATTTGTAAATTATAGCATTGCTATTTATTATTGTGCAGTTGTCTTTGATGTCTCCTTTTGTTTTTGAAAAAATCTACTTTATTATTATATGTATTGTTATTTAGAGACCCCTGACCAATAGCAAGTAAATTTTTAATCGTTTGCTTTTTTACAGCTTTCCATTAGTGCAGTTTTCTCAATCGCCAAACGCGTAGAAGCTTACAAACTAGCTTATCACTGTTGTCTTTACTGCATGTATGTAATAGTGTAGGTGTTATTGGAAAGAACCACATGACAAATTGTTCAGAGGACAGTTAATTTAGTTATTGAGTTATTTCTTTAGAGGGTGACCCCATCATCTATTATTGTAGGATTGTTTTGAGTGCTCAAGATGAATGCTTGATGCACTTTTGGTCTGCAAATTTATTTGCAAAACAATGTATGAACATGTTTTGTAGCAGTGTCAAGAGTTCTAGAACATGGTCATTGTAGCATAGCAGTAACGCGACTTAAGTTCTAGAGCTGCTGAGCTGATATATTATTATTGTATTATTATTATATTGACAGAGGTATAATCAGTTTTGGCCTTCAGAAATTTAACCCTTTGAACCGTGTCATCGTATTACTATACTAAGACACGGGTAACTCTTTTGTTTTGTGCCCTTGTTAAGGAGCTCAGGATTTGGGGAAAATAAGACTTAGGAAGCCAGGGTTCAAAGTGTCAAGTTCACCTTATCCTCGACCCTGCAGTCACATGCTACTTGCTTTTCACCAAGTAGAAGACAGTTTCTCATGTAGCTTCTGTCTCTTGGGGTGGCTGATTCAGTTGAATAAAATGCTTGTCGTGTGACTAAATGAACAAAGGATTACTTCTCAGCAGTCAAAAGAAAGCATGTTATTTTTTGAAGTGGTTAGTTGTACAATTAGTAGATTTTGTGAGACAATTTTCTCCTTTTTTCAGCCAAAAAAGGTCAGAACTGAAAGATGAGGGTCGGAGTACGCAGTCCCTTCTTGATCAAATGGGATTCTTGGCTGTATCACCTTTTCAGAAGTCTCCCATTGCTTGTAGAGGTTTACAAGCTTCCAGACAGAAATACAACAGACTTGGTATGTGAAAAAAACCCCCACAGTAGTAAAAGCAAGTTTTGGTGTGTTCTAATACATGTTATTAACAAATTTAAACCTTACTGTGATTGTTACGTCATGCATCGCAATGGCATTGACTATGTTGTTTTGGGTGATCACGATACAGTTAAAGCTGTAGCAAACTGCTTAGGGAAGCACTTCAATTTTAGAATAGCTAATATACACATAGTGCTAACGGTTCGTAATGTTGACTTGATTTTGCTTGCGATTCGATTTGACAGAGAAAAAGAGATTGAGAGTTCAACTGGTGTTTGTTTACATTTTTGGAGACGAATCGGCCAGCCATTTCATGTCACTGATATGATATAACAGCATTTCAGAATCTTGGATAAGTCCTTAAATATTATTTTCAGCAAAAATTCTGGAAAATCCTGGAATTTGATGGATAGTCATGGAATTTTGACGGGAAGGGAATGGCTAAGTCATAAGTTATTTTACGCAACGCATGCGACTTGCTGGGAACAGGGATTGACACGGGTCGGATGGGCATTAGAAGATATACTGACTCACCTCTGTTCATGACATTCAGATGTTTGGCTACTGTGAGTCTAATATTATGTCACAACTAACCTTGGTGTGTGGTCAGTCAGTGTTTGCCAGCCATTGATGTGTGTATGCGCACTTGCTTGTGCGTGATCAGTCATTGCTGTGTCTCTTGAACTTGATCTTATGTTTGAGAATGTGTATGTTGGGGGGGGGGGGGGGGGGGCATGTTTGGAGGGTGTTAATCATCATTATACTGTACTTTGGGCGTACGATTTTAGTGTCGAGACAGTCAGTGAAGCCTAGCTAGATAAGTCTAGATAGTGATTTAATTTTTTAATTCAATATTAATTACTTTGAAATGAATCTAATTTGGTCACTCGGTCTGGTTCTAACAAACAAGTATGTTCATGACATGCTGAAAATACCTTTTGCAGTGAGTGAAGGCCATGTTTTCAAAGGTCGGCAACAATGTTGGGGAGACTAAATTGAGGTTAAAATAATTTTTTTTTAAATTCCTGAGCAGAACGTACTGGGTTCAAATCCCCGCGAAGACATTGGGATTTTTTCCTTTGAACTCTTTCAATTTTCAAGGCTCTGACCCTGTGACCTGTGGATTCCATTGGAATCAAATCCTATCGGATATGGACTATAATTCGAGGTCTTACCTTTGATATGATCTCTAATGTGTTGCCAAGGGCGTAAAACTAACAACTTAAAACTTTTTAATGTAATTTTTTTTTTGATGACTATTGTTTTATGGTTATCATTTTTGTATTTGTGTGTGTTGCCAGCTGTGCCTAGACAAATTGCTTACCGAAAAAGATTTTGTTGTTTTAATTAAAAAGAATATTAGTTCAGATGCAAGAAGAAAGTCTTAAATTTTTATTTTGGTGTATTTCAGGAAAGGGGGAATGTGGAGTGTACATAAACAGGTACTTTGATATTGAGTTGAAATCCCTTTGGAACATGGGAGATAGAAAGTCACCAAGAGAAATATTTGTCTTCAAGGTAAATTTCATATTTGTGGTACAATTTGTTCACAATTCATTTTTGTCATTCATAATCTATTGTTCACTCGAAACTACGGGATGTGACACATCAAAAACATATTTATGCAGGTTAAAGCTTGAAATTAACCAAGTTTTATTAAAATGCTATTGATATTTTTGTGGCCATGTATGTAGACGTTATTACTTTGGGTTACGGCTTGATCATTGCTTCTGGATAAGATGATGTGATAGTCACTTCTGCTATTATTTTCAATCGAAAAGGGTCGTCACTTTTGTTTGATTGAAAGTGCCATTCATATAATATCCCCTAAAGTAGTATGTATGTCCTTAAGCCTTTTAGGCTCATAGGGCCCGAGCTTAACTCCTTCCTGACTGGCCATTTTTCAACAAAAAATGTCGACTGCAGTGTCCATAACCGGCCTTTAACAAAGTTACACATATTATATATCAAAATAATTGTTAGAAAATGCTTTCTTCGTGTTATTACAGTTGCACTTGAAATGTAATTTTTTTTTGGAAAAAATGAGTGACCAAAAAGCAAAATTTTACACACCCTAATAAGGGGAAAAAAAAAATGATGATGCCTACAGCTAAAAGCTTTTCAGATATTGAAATATACATGTTAAGTGCAATTCCAAGCAAATCTGGCTTCCTTTGGTCCACTGAGTAATACTTTACAGCCATTTAAAAAATAGGTGAAAACGGATACCTCTCCTTTATGGCACACCTTGTTGTGGTGGAGAGGCTTGAGTGGTCTAATGACTTTGAGGGCTATACCAAAC
>JARBEQ010254151.1:0-10927 GCA_030265355.1 Tritonia tetraquetra
ATGTGGGTGCTTATGCTAATGTGGATTTAGTCATCCTTGGATCATAAATAACCGAATGCTAGTGTGAAACAGTTTTACCATGATTGCGGCAAAACAAATCTGTGACAGTCAGCTCCTAGTTGGCCCTTCTTTGTGAACACGGCAGTCTTGCTACAGTGCCCATCAAGGATGACCTGTTGGGATCTGCACAGAGCCAGTCTTGGAACCAGCACAAATCTGTTGTCCTTCTCCATTTCCTCTTGTCCCATTTATAGAGTGGTGAGACTCGTTGGTGTTGATGTTATGTATTCCACTGTACTCAAGTTTTTACAATAGACCATTATGGGGGACAGTGTCAAATGCTTTTAAAAAGTCTAGGACTAGAAAGTCAATTTGTTTTCTGTTGTCAAAGGATCTTGCAATGGACTCTAGCATGCTAACAAGTTGTTTTTCGCACGAATGTTGTTTTCTGAAGCCATGTTGGTGGTCCATTACAATTTTGTGCTGATCAAAATGTTTCATTATACAGTCGAATATTATATGTTCCAGGATCATTACTCAGAAAATGTTGACATCATTTTACTATAAGCGGAAGGAAAAAACTATACTATGAATGCCAATTAATAAAATTAGAAGAAACACAGCATTTTCTATACAATCATCAATGCTACCAATCCAATACTCAATACACCAAGAACCATCTCAAGCTAAACTGTAAATCATATGCATAATTTGATAGTAAGCGGTATGGTCGGAACTGAGAACATTTGTGACAAAAATCGGGCTTATTCGTTTAGTAGTATAGATATAATACTGCCTATCAATGATAAAAAAAATACATTTTCTAAAATGAGGAAAGTTAAACAAAACAAAATATAAAAAAGAGACAACTTTATTATTGTTATATGGGTGAAATCAAATTGCGGTTTCTATTTTGTTGTATTCTCATTCATGTAGTGCAAGCAAAGATCTTTCTACAATAAGATGATCTACTCAACGTATTTCACTATATATTGAGTGAGGAATTTTTTAGAGTAGGTTCCCTTGCATCTTGTGTGCTAGTTGTGCCATAGGGTGCACCGGATAGAATGCATTTAATGTTTTTGGTGTGTTATTTTTTTAAGTTCACATAATTTTGATAAAAGGATGCATTACGACCATACCATTTTGTATCGAGTATTGAACACTCCAAAAAATGATAGAGCACCAAAACAATAAGAGAATTATGTGAACACACGATAATAAAGGGACATAGCTCTCATTCGTGATTGGTAAAAATCATCGAGTCAAACTTCTTATTGTAGATGATCGTTGGTGCAAGGGTATACCTTAGAATGCTCTAAAGTTGTTAGTTTTAGGTCTTACCAAAGCAATTAGACTTTTTCATCCACTGAATAGTCAATTGTCCATTAGTGAGTCAAGAACAGATTACAATTGTAAAACCAACAGATACAACTAAAGCCTTGTGTTTTGTATAGGGTTTGGTTGTAATGTCAACAGAGATGGAAGAGGTGGTAGGCAGCATCTTGACTGGTAAAATCCCTCCACTCTTCAAAAAATATTCCTATCCCTCCCTCAAGCCTATTGGAAGTTATATCAACGACTTCTTGGCCAGATTACAGGTAATTCAGTCACTTTAGTGCCAATCTATATGGCTAATCTTTGTGATGTTGTGTACCAATCATTTTCCCATTGTTGGTTTTAGCTCCTTTTCAACTCAGTTAGGTTAACAGAAGATTCTGCTATGGAACTTGAATATTTCACGGGAATCTTCAGAGCAAAATCGGAAAAACTCTGGAAGGTCCAGAGAATAGAAATACACTGCAGTCCACTTAAGATAATCTCTCTTGAATATAACTCTCTCTTAACCCTTTGAACCTTGAGCTCCAGTCTTAAAAACTCCCCACCCTGAGCTGCTGGGCAAAGTTTGCCCAAAATTGCACCACTGCAGTTCCCGGGCCACTATGAGACAGAGTGACAGATAACATATGATAACAGTTGTTACACACCACACATAGTCCACCCTTGAGTGCCAATCCCTTCAATAATATCAATTTTACCCCCCAAAAATGGTCACAAAAGTCAAAATCAAGGGAGCTGCCATTATACTACAATGTAAAATTACAGCTGTAAATAGAATGGGGAATCCCCCTACAAGTCATTGTTTATATGACTGCTATACCAGTTGCTCGAGTATTTGGCAAGTAAGGTATTGACTGGTACATCAGTCATTTGGGTTTAAAGGGTTAATATAAACACTTAACCCAGTCCTGATTTTTTTCTTACCATTCATTCATATCTAGATAAGATAAACCTATCTTAAGATAAACTTTGTGTCTGGTCCCTAAGTGTTTATCTTAAGTGGACTGCAGTGTAAAATCAATCTGAGGATTTGAACCCTTGCATCCATGCACACAAAAGGTGTTAGATTGGGAGATGATTGAACCTTTTACATGGACCAGCCGGTGGTTGCCTTCTCTTTGAAAGAACCATTAGATTCAGACACAAGCTGGATCTTATTATCATTGACACATATATGTGTTTTCCTATCTCTTCACATCTTGTTCATCCTTTGCCAAGTTTTTTCCTATTATTTCAGACATACCCCAGAGCCTTATCAGATAAACTTTGGGTTTTTTATTTGTTTTTTTAGAAGCTGAGTGTATAGCTTTATGAATGGAGATAAAAGGAGTGAAGTGATAGTAAATCAATGTTGTAGAACATTTAAGGGTTCTTTGACAAGCACATTATACTCAAAACCACAATGTATAAAAGGACTGATTTATTTGATGCTTTATAAATGATGGGTGGTTTGAAATATTTTTTGCACACTATCTGAGAACTAATCCGTTTTGAAATTTAAAGTGTTGCTCTCTAGCAGGTTTAAAATCATGCACTTTGTCTGTTCAACACAATTTGGGCACAATGTGTTTTGTGACAGAACCCTTTCAAGGCTGTGTGTGAGACTCCATTTTACTCCTATTTATAGGATTCACTTAGAGCCTTTCTTTTACCTTTGTCATAATTGTTTATCACTTTTAAGTTTGTGACTGGTAGTGGAAGGTACTCTTTCCTCAAGTAAACTTTCACCTTGAAATCCTTCTCCTTCGAACATCATTGTGGTCGATGCTACAGTTTCTTCAATCTTGGTATGATGAGGGACCCCCGCCAAACTTCTGGATTTCTGGACTTTTCTTCACTCAGGCTTTCCTCACAGGGGCACAGCAAAACTTTGCCAGGAAGTCAGTCCTTCATTCAAATTAATATAATTTCTGCTTTCAGTTTCAGCTTTAATTTGAATGTGGATTTAATTGATTTCTGTATCACCAGTTGTTTTTTTTATTGTTTTATTTATTTTTCCTTACAGACAGATACTGTTTGTGTTTCCCACTTTCCAAGAGTCTGTTTTCCCATTCACATTCATTTCTTGCCTACTTTCAGTTTCCATTCGGACTTTTTATTTTCTCTGTTATTGCTTATTTGTATTCAACTAAAAAAAGCTATTACAGGAAGCACAAAAAACTATATATATCATTTAAAATTGTGTTGATCTCACATTTGTTATAAAAATTTATGGTAAATTGCTATATTTTGTAAACATTTTGAACCTGAATGTTTTGCTCCTACCAAAATTCACAAGGAGTTGTTTTTTGCACCATTAACTCCCATTCCTGGACCAACTTGAATGGTTTAAGACAGTATATTCAAAAATTCAATGGACTTGAACGGTTTGATTACTTGACAAATAGGAATTATTTTGGATTGTCAGCTAAGTTATTTTTAGACCATGAGGGAAATGTTCACATAAAGAAAAATAGTTTGTTGTTTGATTGAACCCCACTAATACCACAGAGCAGTGTTGGGGCCAACCTTATGTTCAATCCTGAAAGGCATAGAAGATACCAGCCATAAATGCAGAAACCTCGACCACCAAACAGGACTGAACACAGAGCCGGAAACGCTTTGGATAAGAGTTTCAGACAAGCAGGTGATCAGCCCACTGTGTCCATAACTCTTTACTGGCGCCATGAGCAATTTACTGAGCAGTATTCATCAAGACAGGCCAATAAACAAATTACTGTAGCCCTTGTGGGTACCCCCTCAGCTATTGGTTAAAACAGAGCGGTTCTACCACTCTGGGTGAATAAAGAAAAATAGCTGAAAAAAAATATTTTCAAACTCTTCGGAGTTGATTGGATTGCAACCGAAGCCATTGATATACACACTTTCATACTGCACTGGTAATACAAGTCATTGACCTTCACATTGACTGAAAAAAATGAAGTAGGTACATTCCTTAGGCAATCATGAAATGTAATTAAACCCTCTGTAGTTAGCCAAATATTTTACATTTTTGATGTAGAGAAAAATGAAGTACAGAATCCAAACACATCATATGATAACAATTTAGATTAACTGTGGACAGTATGTTAATCGCTTGCTTGTCTGACAATATTTACCTATAGTATTTCCAGCTATTTCAGCATTGAATGGTGGCTTGGGTGCTTGTATTCAGATACATGCTTATAACACATATCCTGTACACTGTTCATGGCTGATCAAGGACCTGGCCCCAACAATGATTTACTGTATTAATGAATGGGGTATGATCAAAAAAATATACAATATTTTACTCCATGTTCAGCATTGCTGAACACAGTGTTGGAAGAATTCTGGATCAGGTAGATAAGGCAAGCAGGTGATCAGCCCACTGTGCCCATATGGATATTTCAACATTGGGGGGACCATCAAAATTGTGTTAATGTAAGAGAATGCTATTTTATAAGTTACTTGTCAGAAAGATGAAAAAAAAGAGACCAGCTTGTTTGTGAATACAAACTGTATAAACTGATTCTGTTCAGGAGATAGGAGATGCAGTTGAAATACTGACCTAACTATGGCAATGCATTACTTATAATTAGTATGATAAACTGATTCAGAGTAGCTGTTTACACTTTGACTTTTTTCTACAATTAAAAAAGCCAATTTTTTTTAAGCTGCAAGCTCAAATACTAAAATGAATGTCAAACATTAAAAATCCTGTACAGATACACCATTCCAATTGACCTTTTGACCTACGACTTTGAGGTGCTTGATGACAGGGACTACAGTACTCCACCTGAAGATGGTAATTTGTTTTAGGTTTAAGTCGTTGTTGGTGATTATGGTGTTGCTTTTCTGGTTGTTATTGTTTTTTTGTTTTTTGATTGAATCCCATTAATACCACAGAGCAATGTTTGAGGCCAGCCCTATGTTCAGTATGAAAGGCACACAAAATAAATGCAGGCACTCTGACCACCAATATGACTGAACACAGAGCTGGAAATGCTTTGAATCTGAGTTTCAGACAAGCAGGTGATCAGCCCTTTGTGTCCATAACTCTTTACTGACACCATGAGCAATACACTGAGCAGTATTAATCAAAGACAGGCCAATAAACAATTGTGTGGTATTTTTACCTGAATAATGATATATAATTTTTGTTATATAGCTTTTTATATAGCCCCTTACCCCATGTGAAACAGACTCAAAGCGATGATTAAGATATAAGTTTGTATCTGAGCAAATTTGTCTTTCTTCCCTTTTTCTTCTCTTTTTATTTCACGCAGTACAGTAGTATTTATTTTAAAAGTGACTGCTACTGATAATTTTTAGATAAAAAAGCTTTTTTTCCCTTCTTTCCAGCAGCAGATTGGCAATTTGTTTAGGTTGTGTTTATAATTTGGTATTCCAAGTTTATTCTTTCTCCTTTTCAGGTGTGTATGTCTTTGGCCTGTACCTGGATGGAGCACGCTGGGATAGGGAACTCCGAGTTCTCAATGAGAGTTTCCCCAAAGTCTTATCTGACAAAGTTCCCACTGTAAGTAATAAGGTGTTGGTACTACCCGGTACTCACTTTCAGATTGGGAATAGCATAAAAAGAGTACCGTATTATGTAGTTTTTTGGGTTTTTTTTATTATTTACCAGCCGAGAAGTAATAATGAGAGAAAATAAAAAAATATAGGTGATGATAATTGAGACATTTGAATTCACAGTCAATATTAATATGTGTACACAGTGGAATAATCACCTGGTTGTCTGAAATTGATCCATAGCATTTCTAGCTATGCTTAGTGGTTTTGTGTCTGCATTTACATATAAGCAGATAAATTGTGTGCCTTACACGACTGAACATGGGGCTTGCCCGAAAACTGCTTTACCAGAATAAATGAGTTTTGATCAAGTAAGCAGTCAATCAATATATGAATGAATTATTACGTATTATATTTACTGAGTCAGTTGAGGTTTATTGCATCATCTTACACTTTCTTACCCATGTAAAATCAAACAGATGTGGCTAAAACCAATAAAAAAAGCTGATCTTCAACCTTCGGACGTGTATGATTGTCCCGTGTATAAAACCAGTGAGCGGAGAGGCACTCTGTCCACAACAGGTCACTCCACTAATTTTGTCCTTGCCATGCTGCTTCCCTCGGACAAACCGCCACAACATTGGATCTCTAGAGGCCTGGCTCTGTTATGTCAACTCAATACTTAATGTGTATATTGAAACAAGGATGGCTAACAAAACACCATCTTACTTACACGCACATATATATATATATATATATATATTTGCACATACAGACACATACACACACTGGGTGCTGATAGGACTGAATTGTGTTGAAAGTGTTCTGCCTAAATCACCAAACAAACAAACATAGATACATACGTACATAATATTATACTTATACCCGTTATATAATGTTTTTGTGTACAATGACATGTTTTCCTATGTTCAAAATTTAAAAGTGAAACAAATGATAATTAGTTAGTAGTGTTTATCACTTTTGAGGCATTATAGATAACTGACGAAAGACTGGAGCTGTAATCAGGAAAATGTATTTGCCCTGTTTTCTGACAATTGTGTCATTATAGGATGTTGTCAAGTGTAAAAGTAATAGCATGTAAGCCACTATATTTGCTCTTTGTTTGATTGAAATGAATGCAATTGAAAGAAAAAGAGGAAATGAAGAGAACATTTTCATATTCCAATCCATACAATAGTATTATGCTTCTTGAATATATTGTATTAACTGTCTTGACTTGAAAACAAATTATTAATGAATCTTATTTTGTTGTTCTGAAAATGTTGCAATAAACTATTTGATTTATCTATAGTGAAGTATTTGTTATTGACTTTAAGGGACGTTTTGAATCGTCTTTCTTTTCCATCCAATCACCAGTGTAGGAGGCTGGCTGTATGTTGAACACAGGGCTGAAAGTACTCTAGGTCAAGAATAGTCACAAATTTAAGACAAGTGTGTGATCAACGTTTGTGAATAAATGATTGGTCAGATTGTGTAGATTGATTATGAATTTTGCCATGGCTGCTGCAGTTACAACTGGTTACGTTGCTCAATTTTGAATTGAACTACCCTACATATCATCATCATCACCATCATAATGTGTCATGCTGGAAAGCGTAGACAATCATGACTCTCCACTCTGTGCTGTCTTCTGTTGCCTGATTGTTGCATTATTCCCTTTTTTCCCAATCAGGCTGCAGGTTTGTTTTTCTCTAGACATGCTCTTCTTATTATGTGAACTACAACTGTGTTTTGTATTGACACCGGACCTTCTTTGGCTCCTTCATGCTATGAATCAATTGGTGTCATTATTTAATAAAACTTTTAAAAACACAAAATACCTTAACTGTCTGGAGTAGGATTCAAACTGGAGACCTTCCATACCACCAGTATATCATTACATCACTGTAAGGTCTGATATGTATACACCAGTACCAGCAAACGTGCATATGTTGCTGACAGCTAGAGTATGCAGTTAGATAGTATGGAATTACAGAACATCCTGAAAGTAACAACCTTCTTACAAATACACAGCATGGTTTTTGAAAACAATGTTCCTGTGAATTCCAACTCACATAAACAGTTGAAGATCTTGCAAATGAACTCGACAGGGGTGGATAGACAGATGCATTTCTTTCCCCTTCAGACTTCCCAAAAGCATTTTACAAAGTACAATCCCACACCGACGCCTACTGAACAATCAACCTATGGAATGAGATGTCTTACTTGACAATACAATGGAATCAAAACGTTTACTATAACAGAACAAGAATTCATTGTCAAAGGATAAATGTCGCATATTGTCCCAGTCCTGGGATACCAGGGTCCCTCAAGGCTCGTTCTGGACCCACTATATTTTTAATATTTATCACCCAGAGGCCTGCATACGTTTACACGGAAAATACAAGACGTCTGATAAAAAGTGCATATTTTCCTAATGCGATTGCTTGGCAATGGGTTAATACAATCAAATAAATAAGGAAATTGTCTAAAATTGCTGGGGTTTTTTTTTAATTGCTATGATAGACAAATGATAATCAGTCCCTATAGTTCAGGTCAATTACAGAACGGTCGTGAACAAATGTATTATTGCTTTGAGGAAAATGGACAGTGATCTTGACACAGAGTGGTTCCAGCAAGATGGAGCAACCCCTCACACAGCAACGGCCACCCTAAACTTCTTGCGCGTTGTTTTCGCTAATCGCGCATATCGAGACGCAAGGATAACAACTGGACTGAACATTCCCCAGACCCTTGCCCATTAGATTTTTCCTGTGGAGCTTCCTATGAAAATTCCCCAGCAACACTTTTGGAACTAAAGACAGAAATCAAATGTGTCATTCGAACAGTCAACACCGACATGTGCCAACGCGCGTTAACAAATTTGTGAAACAATATGTAGCGAAATGGAGGTCACTTTGAGCATAAACTTAAATAAAGATTAAAAGGTCGTATTCTGTCTTTTTTTTTCTTTTTCTTTTTTTTTACTTTTTGAATGGCCACATTTCCGAAAGTTTAATGTTTTCACAAACTTATGTTCAAATCGACATTCCGTTAAAAAAAAAAAACAACCCAAAAACAACGCCCAATACGTTTTTCTGTGTTGCTACTCACCAGATTAACTAAAATGCTATAAATTATTGATATCAGACAGAACTTTAGCAAATGGAGCTTTCTTTGACACCACTTATATTACTGTATGACGAGTCTCCTTCAAGTTATTCACTTTTGAAAGTGCACTTTTTCTATCAGAGACTGTCTGTGGCAAATGGAATTCTTCTTCTCTTCTTCTTCTCTTCTTCCGTTAATTTACAGACCACCTCTGGTGTATTGTCGTAAAACGATATACATAATACAAGTCATCCAATCTAAACATGAAAACACTGAACAAAGGATACAAGGGCTCGCTCATTGTGTGACCATCTTCAAACTGCCCCAGAAAGATTGTGCGTCAGGTTTTCTGACCGCTGTTGGTGGCAAATTGCTCCACACTCTTATGGCAGATGGGAAGAAGGATTGCATATTATGGTTGTTAGTCCTCGAGTGTGGAACGTGGTAACGGAGTATGTGGACATACAAATGTCATTCATTATCTTTACCCTCACCAACAAGAAAAAGCAAGTCCGCTCAAAATACACCTACCACGGTCATCAAGTAGACTCCGCCAAGAAATTTCAAATGACCTGAAATAGGAACAGCATGTCATGACGATCATCATAGCAACTGCCAATAGCGGAATCTAAAAAGGATACACAGCTTCGATAAAGCTGTGACCTTTTTTGGGAATGTGCAGTTGTCGTCTGGGAACCTCACAAGGAGAACATTGGAAACTGGCGATTTCTAAAATAAAATTCATATACACGTGCCACAGCCCTTGATAAAGACCTAAAACTCGACATCTTAGAAAAAAAATTATTGAAGAATGTTAATGGCGTTCCTATTGTCCATTGGATCAACAGAAAGAGCAACTAGAGGCCATAGCAAACAATTTGCAAGGATTGACGCCTTTCTTTTCTCGTTCTTTCCATGGAACAGACTCCCCCAAGAAGATTCTGGAGCAAATACCACCACAACCTTCTAACTCCCTCATCTTAGTCAACTATCCCCTAATTGTAATCTTGTCGAAGTCTAAACGTTATTGTCGTCCCAGTCCTCGTAATTATTGCGTATGTAGCCTACTCGTGTAGCCTGCTTCTCCACGATTTTTATCGTGAAGAAGAAAGAGGAGGAGAAATATGTAATTGACAGTGAGGGTATGAGGAGTTATCAACGGTTATGTGAGGTTACCTCAAGGTCCATCAGCGAAGGCATGCACAGAATTGTGCGTATTTGTTGTTCTTGTGAGGTTGAGAGCGTGGAAGTGATCTTGCTTCTGTTGGGATGCATTTTTTGAAGGAGCAAAGAGTTTGTATCAAGTTTTCCTTCAATCTAAGGTAAAACTGATAATGAAATTTGTTATTAGATGTTACATACAGCAAGCGCTTGGTAATAACACTATGTGCAAAACACAGTGCTTTGAGTGGTTTTCCTTATTCAGATTAGGGTAAACATCTGTAGAAGACGAGTTACGCCCAGGTCATCCTTCAACGGCCTCAAAAGACTTTGTGAATACAGTACACCAAATAATCCACGAAGATCGTCGCCAGACCATTCGGGATTCGCTCAGACTACTGTATTTCAGTAGGCTTTGCCATCAAATTGTAACTGAGACGATGCCCATGCGACGTCTGTCAGCTAATTTAGTACCATGCTTGCTTACCACTGATCAAAAAAGGAAGCGAGTGGAGTTTGTGTAAGCATATTCTGTGTTTATTTAGACGAGATCATAATTTTCTCAATGGCGACGCCTGGTTTATCAGTGCTCCTTCTTTATTGTTGATTCTCTTTGGATTTATGGACTATTTGTGCATCATAATGTACGCAAATAATAGTATGTATATTCAATAATGTATGCAAATAATAGTATGTATATTCAATAATGTATGCAAATAATAGTATGTATATTCAATAATGTATGCAAATAATAGTATGTATATTCAATAATGTATGCAAATAATAGTATGTATATTCAATAATGTATGCAATTAATAGTATG
>JARBEQ010254162.1:0-10927 GCA_030265355.1 Tritonia tetraquetra
TCTTACTGTATACTGGTATCAATGTAAACCAACACAATTTTCCATGTATCTTGGACAATAAAGTTCTATTATTATAATACATTTCTATATGCATCAATTATCAAAATCTGTTCTAAGAATCTAAAAACTGCATTATCATGTTCCAATTGCAAATTTATCATTAAACAATATTCTAATTAGGTTGATAATATCCGTGTTTCTATAATTAAAAAGCAATTTGCTTAATCTTCATACATATAAAGATTCCTGTAATAGTATAGTATAATAACAGTAATAGAGCACACAAAAATACAAGTTATTCAGATATACGATGTAACAACTAATAAAGACATAACCTAACGTCATACGACAGAGGTATCGATGGGGACCTGTGGCTGAGATCAAGACAAGAGGAATTACAAAGCAAACTGATGCCAGAATATGGCGTTGGATAGTCACAGCATAAATATTACACGGCCAGTCAAGAACTGTAACTCCCAGAGAAAAGGGAGAGTGAGAAGACCAAATAAATCTTGACAAAGTCCACATGAGGAAGAACTAAAGATGGCTCTGGTGTCCTGGGAAGAAGTGCAGAAGAACACACAGAACAGAACCAGGTGGAAGAGTTATACTGAATAAGCTCTATACTCCACGAGGATTCCAAATGAACCAAAGGAATACGTCACGTTATTATTAGTTATAGTATTGCTTCAATGATTTCATTTAATTGATTATAGTATCATACGATTTGTATTGTAAAACATCACTATTTATTATTATTAGTATGAGTTCTATGTGATATGCTTGAAACTTCGAACTTCATCCAAATCAGAATGCCGAGAAAGTAACCAGCTTCTTAATTCGATAAGTAAACATACAGGGGGGAGTGTACGACCTCTCATCAAACAGTGGATATCTACATTTTCTGGTTTAGAGATTTCCACACAAAAGTATCCATCATAATAGTATAGCTCGTTAGCTACATCTGCAGAATGTTTCAGTGGGGGCGTCCCTAGCTCAGTAGCTAAGTTATTCGACTTTGAACGCGAGGACATGGTTCTCTTTCTTACGTGGTTGTCATTTTTCTCTGGTCCCTTCAGAGTTTTCATGGCTCTGCCATGAGAGTCACGTGGAATATTTCCACGTTCTTTACAACCGCATTTGATAATATGACCTTTATAATATGTTGAAAAGTAAAACTTCAAATTTAAGAACTTTTTAGAATGTTTCGGCAGTCATCGTGTTAAAAAGTGTCTGGGCCGCATAACCTATCTACATAACGTGTCTATTTCGGTAGCATTCCCCATACACTATAATGCAGTTTTGAATACGTTTTAACCTCCTTTCGCGTCTTTAAACATAATATCAGATTACCAATTCAAAATGGCACTTAAACGAGTAGTTAACATCATTTATACTCATTGTGTTCCGGAACCCCGAAACATGAATACACAACCTGGTTACAACAGCCTCGTGTTTAGAATATCCTCGGGGGGTTGAAATATATTGGCATAGCATGACAAAAACTGATTACAAATACACGATGTTTTCATCACCATCAACTTGATATTCTTCTTCAAGAATGTGGTTATTCTCATTCGTATTTCGTTCTTTTTAAAACCCTTTAACGCCCAAGATGTTCTGGGTACATGGATTGTTTCATTTAGTAAGGACTATTTATAGAATATATAAACCCATTCTCTGCTCTGCTATGGGTTATAGAATCGGGGTAATCTAAAACGAGTCGTATTGATATTTCATTTTGTTGCTACGTTTATCTTAATTACAATGATTTGAATACTCTATTGGCTATAATATTATAATATGTGAATTTTGTGCAACGTACAAAGAGCATTTTAGTCCATGAAGGAGATATCAGTTTGGTTGAGAAAGTGTTTAACACCATGTGATATTTCACGTTTACCATTTTAGTAAAGACATATAGATATGATTTACTGCCTTGAAATATGAGGGTATTTGTATATCTCAGAGTGATTGTTAGAAACTCTGGTTTAGTGAAACCCTTCCCCGCCAAGAGAGGTTTTCGTTAAAAGAGGGACAAGAGTGGCACAGTAATCAGGTTATATCTGACAACGAGATAATGCAATGCTAAATAAAGCCCGTGCGAGGACTGGGATGCATCATTTTTTTCAGTTACAAATCAAAACTAGTATTCGAAGTCGCGAGATAGATCGGAAGCATTTCGTGCAGCTCGCTTGAAAACGCTTTTGCTTCTATTACTATGCTTTGCAAAGAAACGAAACCTAATAATGAAATCATTAACAAAAGTATTTTGAGTGTTTAATAGCTTTAGGGCTTTGTGCTTTACTGAGGTCAAAGAAATTAAAGGACTATAATGAGAATCGAACCAATAACCTTTCAGGAATAAAGTCAGTGAACAGATCACGCCCCCCACAGTCGTAAGGTGATAGTTTGATTGAATGGTAGCATAAACATAGCTCTAGTATGACTCAGATTAGGCTGCCCGGATGTGCCATTGGCATTAAAGGGAAGTAATCACTAATTGAATTGATGGCTGTCGCAGCAGTAACGGGGATTTATGGGCAAACCATTGACAGTAGACAAACAGTTCATTTGTCTCCTGATCACCTGACCGCAACCGAGGAAAATTGGAAGCCCATTTACCGGTAGGAGGGTCTCGCCAGGACATCAAAGCCTGTCAGATGTGAATCTTAGCAGGTGACAGAGAATTGGTTGGTCTGTGGGGAAAGAGTCAAAAAGTGGGTAACTAAAAGACAGGGAAAATAGTACCTGGGGAACTCAAAACACATACATTTAGATTCTGTGTGTTCGTGTGTGTGTGTTCGTGTGTGTGTGTGTGTGTGTGTGTGTGTGTGTGTGTGTGTGTGTGGTTTATGATGCATGAAATCCGTGTAGAGTAGAAAACTAAGGAACATAGTCCAGTCCAGTATCCCACATCACATGTCTTCTGGTGTGTCATAAAGACTCGAATCAATTTCTGACAACAGACGAATAAGTCAACGGTTAACCCTTTAACAGTTATATATAGCATTAAGAAACAGCAGTAAGCCTTGTTTGCAGGACACATTAATGGCCATGGATACTAATCTTAAATCTTGTTCCTGACAATATGCATACACATGCAATGCAGACAGGGCGATGACTGTTTCTATGTCAATAACAGATTATCAATGTATTGAAGCTGCTTGATTATAGACATTTTGGTTGGATTAAACCGAACGCCGCCAAGAGAGAGTCAAAGTCGATGCAACTCGAAAAGCGTTTCCCATCAATGGATAAGGCCAATCTCCATGCAAAATAAAAACCACATACCATAAATCAATGTGTAAAGAGCTTTTAGTTATAAATGACAAACTCACCCAGATTAAAGGCTTCTACTCGGAGGGCGTGCGTAAAAATAAAAATCTATCTTTCTTAGTAAAGGCTGAAAGGAACTGTGCTCGGTGGGTGAATGGAATGTTTTGTGGGGGGGAAAGAGGATATGAATCTGATATTGGACTCATAAGGGGAATGAACCAGAAGTGAAAGCCACTGGACTGGAATGACAAGCGTGTGGCCATAAAGTGGAGACGATGTCGGACAAGCAGTCAGGAACACCCTGGTAGTACACAACATATCATTATCTACACGGGTACTTTACAGGAGGCGCTGAGGCATAAATAACGTCCCAGAGGAAGCGGAGCAATAGCAATATCATGTGACGGCCCACGTGATCTCTGACTTGATAGTAGGAGAATAACTGCGATAAAGTATTGCAGTTATATTGAGACTAAAATGTCTGTGATTAAATTTTTTAATGTTCATATTTTTTTCCTTCTCATAGCACATTCAAGAAGGGAAAATCGAGGGTAAAAGAGGAAGGGAGGAAAGCTGGACAGGAAATATGACAGAGACGCCGGAAGGGGCAATAAATGAATGCTGTGAATTGGCCCCAGGTCGTGATTATTAACAGAGAACCATGGCACCCAAGTTCTGTGAAGAGAAAACCCCCCGGTAAGGTAAGGGAGACAACACCGGGTTGAGGTTGTTTTTCTTTAAAGCAGAATAGAGAACCTTGGCCATCCCTAATTTTGACTCTTGCAGTCCAGTCAGGAAAAACATTTTATTACTCAAATATCATTCGCTCCATGTTAGTATAGTACTCGTACAACAAGATATTATGGAAGCATTAATGCGTGGGTGGTTGTGAAGCCAACCTTTTAAGAAATATAAATTCGTTATTTCAAATCTTTCTCAACACAGTAAAGTTTATTAAATCAAAGACGGCCCATCAATAATTGATGATTCCATTTGAATCTCCAGGGCAAAGCTTTACACCGGTGACACACTAGTCATTCATAAAGACAGCTGCCTGTAACACGAATACAGTAACCACTATACTAGATTGATCACGCCTGTAACACGAATACAGTAACCACTACACTAGATTGATCACGCATGTAGCACGAATACAGTAACCACTACACTAGATTGATCACGCCTGTATCACGAATACAGTAACCACTACACTAGATTGATCACGCCTGTAGCACGAATACAGTAACCACTACACTAGATTGATCACGCCTGTAGCACGAATACAGTAACCACTACACTAGATTGATCACGCCTGTAACACGAATACAGTAACCACTACACTAGATTGGTCACGCCTGTAGCACGAATACAGTAACCACTACACCAGATTGATCACGCCTGTAGCACGAATACAGTAACGCACTAGTCGTGCGCGGTCAATTAGCGGTTCACTGTATTTCGTACGACTTCGTGTTTACGACACTGTGTCACCGGCTTTAAAAGCTCGGAAATATCAAGAGACAAAAATCCTCCTCATAAACGAACCTCATACCTTTATTATTGACTAAATCGCCCAGTCACGGACGCTTTACGAGCCAAACGAAATTTAGTGATAATAAATTAAATTAGTACTAGACACACTATTTATTAATTATATCAAGTTTCAGCAAAATAGTCGAGTTACTCCCATTTACCAGATCCCTACAGTACGGTATGCTGACCAAGAGCCATGACTGGGACGTGGCCTACAGCAGAAGATCTTTCACACCATGAAGTCAAGCGAAGAGTGTCCGTAGCCCAGGGGGCTGGAAACCTCTCCTCGTAGCGACCTACGGACACCTGGAGTGTTATGTTTGTTCTTAACACCGTCCGCTGAAAAGGACCATGGTGTATTATGACATTAATGTGTCCTCTTTGATCCTAGCGCAAGCTGTAAATCCGGACCCTTTCACTTCAAAGGGATACACAATGATGCTAACAATGAAAATAATTCTCATTTCGGTAAGATGTGATTTATAACAATGGGATAAATGACAAATAGGAAAAGCGTGGTAATGATCTTGTTTGTTATTTCATTTTTTCTTTAATAATCGTATTTCCATGGGTTGTCGTGGATAATAAAATGGCTAATCAAAAACACTGGAGAAGATGTAGAAAAAAATGGGGGGGGGGGGGTGGCGGCGCAATTGATAACAGTTCAAATAATCATTCCCCCAATCAAATTCCAAAACCCACCGTAGACATTACAGATGAAAAGGTGTGAGATGATCACAACCACAAAGGTTCATTGTTTGACACTATAGGCCTATGACAGACGGACGTCTTTTCCTGCGGCATGAAAACTCAGGGAAGTTCTTTTCCAGCACAGTTTTTCAGGAAAAGATATAGGCCTTTTAGTGCAATTTTTTCAACCACAGGAAAAGACGTTCGTCCAGTGAACGTCTTATCCAGTGCAATTTCCCACGCCGCAGCGTGAGAGTGATGTCATCGCAGCACTTAGAGGACTCAGGCACTAAATTTTCTTCGCTACAGATAGAGCATGAAAAGCCACCAGAGGCTCTACACCCCAGTCGTGTAATATAAGGTCTTTCCAGCCTTTCTTGCTTTGCCCTCCATCATTCCTCTCTATGTTCCAATTGTTTTCGTCTGCCCTCGTTTTGCTTTCTATGCTGTGTCGTTCATTCAGGTTATGGCGCATGTGAATGTCTTGTTCTCTTCGTGTGGAGAGCAAGCCCAAGCCAGTTCCATCTCCGTTTCTCGACCTCATCTATAATGTCACTAACAAGCTCTTCTCCAGACCTCGCGATTTCATATTCTTTGTAACCAATGAGTAGACATGACGAAGCCTTCTCATATCAGGCGAAGCCTCCGAGTTGACTTTCAATATTCTTCTTCGCTCTCCAGGTCTCACGTGTGAAGAGAACGAAAGGGATATTGGAACTGTAAATTTTCAACTTGGTCTTGTGTGTATTGAGATGAATTTACAAATGGTGAATGTTTGTCCGTCCCTGACAGATGAACATTTTAAGGGGTTTGTGTCATGTCTAGTTGCTTCTCTGAGAAATGTAAAAGCAAATCAATCCAAATCAAATCAAACAGAATATACTGCAGCCAGCTTGTCTTTGAATCGTGAATGAAAGTATGTCAGGTTGTGTCCGACATCTGGCCTCTACAGTTTAGTGACGCACATGAAAGACCGAGTAGGACAGAAGAAAGAAAGAAAACTGAATTAATGAATAACTGAAAGAAGCTCGGTGAAGAATAGGATTAAAGCATTAACGAAATGGTGACATGAACAGAAATGAAAGAAAAAACATCTCACCACGGAAGTGAACTCCCTTTAAATTCCGTTAATATGGTTGGAGGACAATGCAACAAAGTTTGATCGAAAATTAGTCTGAACAGAATTTAGAAAGCAAAGAACTCGTCCTGTCTTAGAAACTATTCTCTCATTTCTAATTGTAACAACTAACGGTAACAAAATATTTAAAATAGAAAAACGTCCATGGAAAATAACAAAAGATAAACGCACAGAAGGTTTCGGGTACTACCCTCCTTCATCAAATGAAAGAAAACTGTAAAAAGCAAAAATGTAACAAAGGGATATAGAAAGATGATATATCAATCACAATAAGATATAATATAAACTATAATACATGTAACTAGTGTAGCAGATAACGCTATTTATTACTAATTGTTCTGTTGGCAATTTAAATTTAAATTCATAATTTGAACAGAAAAATATCAAAGGGGAAAGGAGTGTCCTCCATCAAAACATACACGCTTAACAAATCATTCGTCATTGCACGACAACAATGAATGTAATCACCATCTAACACATTCATTCCAGCCATCTGTTTTGGGGCTTATCTAACCTTTTCACGCTTCCACGTTTTAACATCTATGATAAGATTGGGAGAGGGAAACGGACAGACCAGACACTCTGACCATTCATTACATTCACCCAGTCCGCCGGCCTTATTAGGGTAGTCATTGGTTATTTTCGGTGAATTCCGGCCAATTACCGACTGGCGTCTCGTGTGTGGTGACTTTGATAAGACAGCGTTGCGGCAATGCGAAGTTTAGCGGGCGCTGAATCTGAGGATTTGATGTTGGTAATTTGTTCCGCTTGTAAAGGCAAATAGAATTAATGGAAGCAGCCATTACTGAGATTCGAATAATGTCTATGCTTGTACGCTTTCGCCTGACTGCTTTTATTTCCCCTGGCGCTGTTTTCATTCACAAGTTTCCCCGCATTATCTTGTTCCCGTTTATACATTGTGGTTTTATGAACATGAAAGAGGTGAGTCTGAGATTGAAAATTGAGTCGGTATCATTAGCGAACAAAAGACTTCCTGGGCTATACAATCCCATGCAGCCTCAAAGAAAAGAAAACTGAAAGATGCTGTTGATGTTGCTATTGATGAAACAGTTTCCCGTCATGCTTCGTTCTCTTGTTGGCGCTACGGCTTCATGTATTGTTTCTGTTGTTGGTGGTTGATTTGTTTCTTGTTTTTGGTTGATTTGTTTAATGCGACAAAAGACGCAGAGATTCTGGTTGTGGTGATATCGAGGCGGTCGGTCACACGTTTTTAATAACGTTCTAACGGTGTGGATGTTTACGGTTTGATTCTTCAAGGGATAGATTTTTTTCCTGATTCGTTAAGTTTTCAAATATACAAGATATTTCCCACACTTGAAAAGCGAATGGCAAAAGATTGGGACAAGATGTGGAAAAATGATTGGGCGTGCCCATAATATCATTAATGGATGTAGAAGAGTTTGGAAATCTAGAAAACTCTTAGCCTAAAATTGAATTGTTTGATCTTGATCAATCCAATGTCCGGTCAATTTTGTTATCATATTGATATGTCAAAGAAACCTGGAGTCTCAACGACAACAAAATGTATAGCAAATTAAGACATTGGAAAGATATTTCAAATCAAATTGAAAGAAAGATTGTCAAAGATATTGTCACCAGCATTAGATAACCAACATTGTGGTGAAACAAAGCGACGTGGCTTGGTCATGTCTTTAAAACGAAAAGAACAATGAATCCAAGGGTGGTCATGGCATGGTTATCTCAACGTAAAAAGGGAGCACAAAGGGAACATGTATAAGGACGGTTAATTGGTGAGGAGAGAGAAGAGAAGGGTTGTCGCGGAGCCCAACAGAGAGCAGGGTAGTATTTAGATGATTTCTTGACGCCTTTACTCATATGTGGACCTTTGAGAAAATGAATGGAGGGAAGCAGTTAATTAAAGCTTTAAAGGTTGTAAGTTTTACGCGCTTGGTCGCACATTATGGGTCATATTAACGCCGGGACCTTCAAATCTCCGATAGGACTTGAATCCATATTGAATCCACAGGGCCAGGGCCATAAAAACTCGATAAAATTTAAAGGAAAAATCCCAACGCCACCGCCGGGATTTGAATCCAATTCCTTCTGTTCAAGAAGCAAAAGCGTTACCACTACGCTACGAAGCTCCCCATTGAGATTTCCGAATTGGCGAACGGCACAAGACACACACCACTGTAAACGTGTAGATATCCATACGCATTGATGTGGAGACACTGGTTGATGTTCTGGTCATGATTTACACCATCCTATAATCGAACCAGCCAAAACGGTGTCACGATAATATTGCAGATTAGCCCATACTAACTACAGCTTGATTGGTCATCGATTTCATTTATATCTCTGTATTCACGGATTGCCCGTGGTTATTTCTAGGTATTCTCGTAGACACTCTAATCTGGAAGAGAGATTGATCTAGGGACTGTCTTTTATCACACCCGTAATCATTGCTATTTGTGTACCAGTCTATCATAAAAGGAAATCACAGTTACAGCTATAAAAAAAGGAAGGGAGATAACTATGACCATTGCAGCTGATAGTAATCAAGAAGTAAATCGGATCATAGATAACTCATCACCATCATCGTCTCCGTCGTGTTGTCAGCATATTGTTGTTATTGTTATCATTATTATAACTAATAATGTTTTTTATTATCATTATCATTACTATCATCATCATTACTGATATCGTTGTTATTATTATCATTATTGTCATTGTTATTATTACTATTATCATCGTTATCATTATTTCAGCATCTACAATGATGATCATCATCATACAACAGCAATGTGATCAATCTGGCATCATCTTTCTTTCTTATCCAGTTCCCTTTTACCATTACAGGGTAGGGCCAGCCCTATGACGCTAGATTTATATGGATCGAGATAGTAAGCCAAGCAGGTGCTCAACCCACTGTGACCTTTTGCGGTAGGAATTCGTTTTGCCCGGATAGCGGCCTTGCGGCCTACTCTTATCGATGTTCAACTGCCAAGGGTTCTCCGACTTTATCGTCCGTCTCCGATAGAACTAGGTTCTTGATCCCACCTACTTGGATAGGATCAGGGGAGTGGCAAATAGGTTTTCACCGAGTTTCAAAGAGAAAAATACCAGACAGTGTCGCCGTCGGGAATCGAACCCGGTACCTTTCGCTTCAGATGCGAGAACCGTACCTCTGCGCCACTGGGACCCTCTATCTGACATCATCATTAGCCCATAATGTCTGCTGTGTTCTACCCAATCATAATATATTATTGAGCCATACTGTTCAATTCCCTTCTAGTATATCAACCATTCTCAAACACATAAGTGTGAGTGTTTCCATGCCCTCGTATTGAGTAGTAGATTGTAGTATTATTTGGAATTAAACATTCTAATGCAAAGTTTACCCTTTCTCTACACTGTGCTGTTCTTGCGGTTCTCTTTCTTTCATTTGGTCATGAAATAATAACAAAATTAAAAAGTTTGAGTTTGCTTGTCTGTCTTCCGCCATCTTGTATTGGTATCCGCGAAACTACCAACCTCATCTTTTTAAAAAGTAAAAGTGGCCACCTTGGTGGACTCGAGTGTGACGCCAATAGCGAGAGATGGATTAGACAAGTGTGGGGGGTCTGAGGGAACAATCGGAGGACAAACGGAAGTGAACATTAGCACTGGACTGAGGCGTTTAATACGCGCTAGGATGTGAAATTAAAAGTATTTTTTGTGTGTGTGTGTTCATTGTGAAAAGATTAAAAGATGGTTTGGAGACACAGACTTCTACACACATTTATGGAGCTCTGTGGTTGAAGACCTAAATAGTACAGGCATCCATTCGGGGACCACGCTATAGTGAAGTTTCGGTTTCACTCTGTGGAGTATATTCAATGAGGGTTGTTGTTTTTTAAAGTTGTAATTCCTTTTCGGCACATAAATGCCATATGAAAGGCTGTTCGATAGATTTTGAAGATTCCACGTGAAACTTTGAAAGGTCCATAAGTAGAATCTATGAATGAAGAAGAAGAAGAAGAAGAAGAAGAAGAAGAAAAAGGAGGAGGAGGAGGAGGAGGAGGAGGGGAACCAATATGATAATGATAATGATAATAATAATAACAATAATAATAGTAATAATGAGAAGAAGAAGAAGAAGAAGAAGAAGAAGGCGGATGACGAGGATAAAAAGAAGGTGAAAAAAATACGTACTGTAGAAAGAACACGAAGTATCATGTATATTATAAGAGGACGGAGAGAGAGAGAGAGAGAGAGAGAGAGAGAGAGAGAGAGAGAGAGAGAGAGAGAGAGAGAGAGAGAGAG
>JARBEQ010254173.1:0-10926 GCA_030265355.1 Tritonia tetraquetra
CTTGATCCAGAGAAATCCAGCCTCATGATGCTGGCCCTACACTGTAATGGTAAAAGGGAACTGGATAAGAAAGAAGGTCCTGCCTTGCTCGATGCCAGGAAAATGATAAAAGGAACCGCGATACAGGCGTGGAATCGTCTGCCTTGTAAATCAAGTTGGCCTCGTGTCAGTTTGATAAGGGACTTGATAGGACTGTGTGGTGGAGTCAGGTGTTGTGTTTACGTGAAATTATGGACCGGTGACTGGATTCACGATGTCTGTCTGTATGTCCCTTGTCCTTTAGGTATCTCTCCACAGCCTCGTTATGAAAACTTTACTAAACCTATTGTTTGTTGTTTGTTTGATCGAGCCCCATTAATACCACAGAGCAGTGTTGGGGCCAGCCCTTTGTTCAGCTATTACGTATTGGGTGTCCCTTGCTGGGGTGTCGTATGATGTCTAATTAGCTCAAAGGTTAGAGCGTGGCCTCCTGTCTCTGGCTAGGCAGTGTTGTCGTACACCGCGGTGGGGGTTCGATTCCCACTGTCGACATTTCACTTTTCTTTCTATGGCTATTTTTCTGTGTTTTCCTGGCACTTTAACGTAACATTTTCCAACCTTGCTTGATGCTTTTCAAGTCCCTGCTCCCCTTTAATTCACCTATACTATAATCTACTGTATAGTATAGTTAAGCTCATTGGAGTCACCTCGTCTCTATCTTCACCCAGCCAAGACTGTCTGACCTTGCTGCCATCAAGTCGTGTATTACATATAATATACACGCTGGGCTGTGTGCTGGGATGACAACGCCCCTAATGGAGTGGCGTCACATCTCGCTCACATTCGTGTTGCTCTCTCAGTGAAGACCCTGGAAGTATACTATTATAAAACCCTTCCACGAGCACGGAATGCGTCCGTTTTCTCGTGTCATGAGTTGATATTATTATAGTCTTTCTGTGTTTTCACTGAGAGAGTGATGAGAATGTGAGGGTTATGGGATGCTACCCCGTTCACTCCGTTCTTAAACGTGTGAGGACTCCAACCAAGGCCCGCTGTATAACCGTTGTATAGAAGGTCCTGCCCCAACCCACTGTGTTCTTTGTTGATGGAGGGCAAGGGGGAAAGAGGAAGACAAACGAGAAGAGATATATCTATATAATGGGGGCGCTTGCCATACACTGGTGTGCTATTCTGGATCCATGAGATCATTCAGTTGGTCTCTATTATTTTTTGTTGTTAGCTATTGCCAACTGTCACGATTTTGGGGTACTTTGGAGGAAAATCACGAGTTCACGATTTAGTTCTACAAAACACGATTTCAAAAAATGAAATTGCGATAGTTTACGATTTTTAAAAGAACGATAAATACGAATTAATATTTTGACTAGCAAGAATTGGAATGAAAACATTGCACGGATCAATACCCTTTTCTATCCCGTCGATACTCTTTTTTTTTCTTTCTTTTTCTTTTATTGACTACGACCTCACTATCGTACGGCCGATAAAAGGTATCGCTTTGCTGAAAGAAGATACATTATGTCCGTCATTGATTGTTGACGCATTCCGATCGTTTATACGTTCGTTTACGTTAGATCCCCTGTCTTTTGATGATGGTCTTCGAATTTTGATAGTTTGGCGAGAGATGAAATGAATTACCTATAAGTCAAATTACGATGATGAGGAGTTGTTAACTGGTACCAAAGACGGGGAGCTAGATTGTCCGCCGACATCGAGTCTAGACAATGCCGGTCCGATAGCAACAATAAAAAGACCTTGCGCGAAGTTGGTACCACTATTGTATAGTAGGATAGGTGTTACAAGGGTTTCATAGAGTTCAATTGGTCTTTGTTGACTTAATATTTCTTTCCTCATCCATTTTGATTTCAGTTGAAGAAAGGCATTTTGTACGAGTAGTTTTCTTCTTTGGGTGTCTTCATTTTCGTGAATTAAATTGCCCAATTTTCTGGCACTTTCGAGGCTTTTTGATTCCGTTCTACTTGTGTTATCTCTGTTTTCATTCTTTGGAGGGTCCATGTTTTTGTGTATTTGAAATTTTGGGGTTATTATTAATTTCAAATACGAGAAGATATAATAATTGAGTGGATGGCTATGACGGTGGTGGAAGCGAGAAAAAACGGCGTTCTCAATGGATTTTCTAAATAATGGTGGTGGTAGTGATGATGATGATGATGATGATGATGATGATGATGATGATGATGATGATGATGATGATGATGCATATTACGATATCGGTGGTGTTGGATACCCTTGGTTCCAATTATTTCCTGGAGGATATTGTAACGGATCAATGCCTTTGGTAGAACATACTTTATTGAGAATGAAGTTTATGGGCACAGAGAATTCTAGTAAATTAAAAAAAACCCAACAAAACTGTAACACAACAGGAAAACATTGATGAGTATTTGATTACAGAGCTTTCAAATGTATAGGGAGGAAAATCAAAACTATAAAAAGCACACATACAAAAACCCAGCGTTTTAACTTTTGACGCATTCACCGCAAACCCCAATGCCATTTGCCTGTTGTATTGATTTGACTTGATCCGCCGGAAGTAAGAACCGCCAACAATGGCGTGATTATTCGTGATTATTCGTGGTAAACAATATGGAACCGTTTCCTGTTATTTCGAAATGAAATCTGGGTGCACTTACTGAAATGAAATGGGGACGAATCTATTCTTATTCTTTCAGCTTGTTGCGCGAGCTGCGGGGTCGCTACGATGGATGTAATACAGTCGACCCGTTTAATCGCAACACGACGGAAGCGGCACAATTGTTGCGACTATCCGAAGTTGCGACTAACCATAATAATATTGTATAGAATTAAAATTAAGTCTGTTTCTTGGGAAACGTTGCGATTAAGGCGGCAATTCCGACTAACCGAGTTGCGATTAACTGTACCTCCGTCTGACCCAGTGCACATTGTCTTCCTCCACAACTCCCATCTTCTCCATGTCGACCTTGGTCTTGTCCATCCATCTCCACTTTGGTCGTCTCCTTTTTTCTTTTCCCTGGTTGTTTTATCCAGATCGTTTCCCTTTTCCCCCCAAAAAATAATCCTCGTTGCTCCATAATATTATGTGTCCGAACCATCTCAACCTACTTTCCTTCGCCTTTGGCGATATTGCCTAGACATCCATAGTTTTCACACATTTTCATTTCTTACTCCATATTTCCTTATCCACCCTAATCACCAGTGTAACAATCTCATCTCAGCTATATCCTGCTCTTAATCTTACTTTTTTGTGGAGCCGAATCTACTGAGCAGACAAAATGGACACCCTGAGACTCAAGTTATCCTCCCTCACATTCTCATCACTGTCTAATAAATGAAGATACAGAAAGTCTATGATAAAGTCGTGATACAGAAAACGGCCGCAATTTGTGTGCGTGAAAGTGAAAGGGTTTTGTTATTGACTTTCTGTGTGTTCCGAGAGAGCAACGTTTGCGGCCTATGCGATTGTATTATGACGATAATGGTACTTTAAAACTGCCAACTATTGTTTGTTTGTTTGATGAAACCCCATTGATACCGCAAAGCATTGTAGTCACAGTGGGTTGATCACCTGCTTGGCTTAATATCTTGATCCAGAGAAATCCAGACTCATTGTGCTGGCCCTACACTGTAATGGTAAAAGGGAATTGGATAAGAAAGAAAGAAAGAAAGAAGCAGTGTAGTGTACATTGGCATTATGTTGTCTTCAGTGAAAAACACATACTTACATATATACCGCCTGTCCTTGACATTAACAGTTTAAAATTGTTCATTTTACACCTCCGCCTTATGTGTCAAAATAAACTCAGTTTTTTTTTAAAGCTGAGGAGTTTACAACCAAGGCGACTGTAAATTATATTGTTATGGCCAAAACTTGGGCAACACCTAAAAATGTGACGCTCGTTGTGCCATTCAAGGTTTGGGGCACATTGGGCTGATCACTTCCTTGCCTTATCTACCTGACCCAGAGGGGTTTTTTCAGCACTGTGTTCAGCAATGCTTGAGATGGAGCTGGCCGCAACACTCTTTGGGGGTTTAATGCGGATGGGTAACAAAACAAAACAATTTTACGCCCCTGGCAACTCATTTTTGCTCATATAACTGCCAGAAAAATAAGCCTACGAGAAAGAAGAAAATTAACATGTCGAAGTGAGGAATCGAACCCCCGCCTGGCGGCCTCGCCAAACTCTTGGAGCGATATGAGGAAACCTACCACTACCACTTAGACCAGTGAGCCACCGTCACTCTCCCAAGTTTAGTCCGTCGGCGATAGGACTTGATTCCATTGGGCATCTACAGGACCAGAGCCATACAAACTGTGAAATTCCAAAGGAAAATAATCCCATGGTCGCCACCGGGATCCAACCCTTGACCCCCTGCATACGAATACAAAACGTTACCGCTACGCTACGGATCCCCCTCTCGTGTATTGTTTTCTTTTTTCCTAACGTAATGACCTTTTTCCTTTCTGTTCCCTTTTGCAGGAAGACGTGAAGGGCCTGGACGGCTGGGATGCTGGACCCGATGGACTGTCTGATCGCACAAAAGAACGCCAGGCCAGGGAATATGAAAAGCAGAAGCAAAGTGAACACATGGATCAAATCATCTTGGCAACGGAACGCCGAAAGGTAAATACAAAATCGTCGCTCAAACGCGGTAAAAAAAAAATGTCGCTCAAACTCAATTGGGATTGCGAAACAGTCGCTCAAACGCGGAACCCCCATTGAAATAAGATCTTGAGTGCATTAAGGGTCTGTGAGAACGTGGCAGCAGGATGACGACCCGTACAGTAAAGTGAACACATGTTGTCTTACGGTGCATCTATTGACACTATCTATATTGATTTATTACGATGCTTGCAGCGATGACTGGTTGTAGTAAATTCTTGTGAACATACTACGGTCCAACATCGACCTTGGTTTCAATATATCGAGAAGATAAGATTGATATCTTGAATATCAGCCAAGATACATTTTTGCAAAGAGGGAAAAAGTCGCTCAAACGCGTTAAGAAAAAAAAATGTCGCTCAACAAACCAAAGAATGTATGCCTACGAAAGAATCGTTGCTCAAACTCCGTTCTGATTGAGAAACAGGGGCCCAAACGCGGAACCCCCGTTTAAATAATGTCTCGAGGTAACTCATATCCACCACAACCCCCCCCCCCCCCCCCCCCCCCCGGCAGGGCATTACACCCCATTGCCTGTCTCAACTCCCGAGGGAGGAATCAGCGCGGGCTGCCGTCAGCCGACAAGATCGTTCGCTGCCTTGGTTGGATGCCAGCTACCCATTTATCCCCGAGTAAAGTAAGCAAAGTGATTTAAACCAATGACCTAACGCTGGACGACCGAGACCATCATTGTTTGATTCGTGTGCTATGGGCATTGGGCATTGGGCATGCTTTTTACATTTGTCATAGCTATTATTTCCTTTCTTTCTGCCTTCCTTTCTTTCTCGGATCATTTCTCCCTTTACCTTTGGGTGTCGGGCGTCAGGTTTATTTATAATGAACAAACTTCCTCCACTCCTTTCTAGTAGAGCTTTTCTTTTCTTTTCATTAACTACAGTTGATTTTCTTTTTACATTATGAGAAATAACTTCCATCCACCTCTTTCTTGGTCTAGCTTGTCCTGTTGATATTTAATCTCAGTATCATTTCAGCCCCAAATTGGTAATTCTCCCAGAAAATATCTTCTTGCTTTCTTTATCAATAACCTTTTAGTACCTTTCGGTGTAAGGTTAGAAAATATGCTAAACGCTATTAATTGATATTTACATTTTACTTTTAGCATATTGATGAAAATATAGAAAGTCACACGCGATCACAATATATAGCTTTTATAGCCTCTAACATACATGAATAATGTTATGTGAACGTTAGCTTGTCACCCACCGAGCTATTTACTGATGGTTTACAATGGTGTGTTTGTTTATTGGATCGAACCCCATGAATACCTTTAACCAGTGTTGAGGCCAGCTCCCTGTTCTGTCACACAAATGGTTCATACCCGCCACATGTGACAAAACATAGAGCTGGAAAAGCTTTGGATCCAAGGATTTCAGACAATCAGGTGATCAGCCCACTGTGCCTCTTATGGTCTACTATGGACTGTTTATTTGATTGAACCCCATCAATTACTCTAACCAGTACCGGGGTCATGAAAGTCATAGAAGATACCTGCGTTACGAAAGCTGGCACTTCGACCATCAAACATGCTAAACACACAACCAGAAATGACTATACTGAGGGTCAAATATTTTCAGACAAGCAGGTGATCAGTCCATTGTGTCCGTGAACAATATACACTAAGCACTATCAATCAAAGACAGACCAATAAACAAATTACTGTTGCCCCTGTGGCTATCCCATAGCTTTTTATAAAATTGGGATAATTTACCACTTTGGGTTCATGTTCTACTGTGGTTTGGTTAAAACTGAACTCTGTCGTGAAATGGTTAAACAAACAAATAATACTCCGATGACAGTGAGAATGATGGGATGTCATAGAGGGTGTCTTAACCTTTGCCGTGACCGTAAGGATGGGAGTTGAGAAGGATACGGGACTATAATGGCCTGCCAGGGTAAACAAAACATAGTAAAGCGCACAGAACAAGAAAATGGATATGGACTATTTATAAAGGCTATAAAAACCTTTGTTGGCGGGCATCGCAGCCTAGTGGTAATGCTTTCTCTTGACCTTTGTTGAATTAGTATTTAAGGGAAGATGTTGGAAGCTCTTCAAAGGTTAACATAAAATTGTGTTAAATTGCTTCTTTTATTTTGGCAAAGAGGCGTAAAACTTTTTTCTCCCTTGGCCATTCTATTCTTAATGACCCTTGTTGAATTAGTATTTAAGGGAAGATGTTGCTAGTTCTTCAAAGGTTAACATAAAATTTGAGCTGGAAAAAATTGTGTTCGATAACTTCTTTGTTTGGTTGGGATTTTTTGGTGAAGAGGGGGTAAAGCTAACAACTTTTAAACGGTTGTTGTTGTTGTTGTTGTTGTTTCAGGTGATTATGGGATCCAGGAACCAGCCCAACCCTCATGCCTTGATTGTGGAAAGTGAGAAGAAAATACAAGCAGAGGATGATTCTGAGGCTAATGATGTTCATTACAGGGATTTCGACGTAGAGGGGTATATAGGCAAGACTCGTATCCAACCCGGTATGGATGCATATGCCCGTAACAAGTTCAATCAACAGGCAAGTGACGAGATTAAGATGGACAGAGATGTTCCCGACACCAGACATTCAGAGTGAGTCTTCAGCCTTTGTTTAAAGAGTCCTGGAATGTTTGTTTTGATTTATGTTATGTTTGCCAGCATCTCTATTCAGAAGCAGCTCGATTCAGATAGCATGTCCTTAAGAGCCTTTAAGCTTCTTGGGGTCTGTGCTTAATTGTTTTTGGTGGTGAGAAGCACCTATCCGAAGCACCTACCTGGAAGCGCCTACTGGAAGGGGAATGAATTCTACTTCTCCAGACTGTTCAAGTCACACACAGGTCTTGCATGTCTCTCTGGATGTTATTCATCCGTTTCTTCCTCTGGGTCGTTTCCCAGGCACTGCTGGTCAAACCCTGGATTCAAACCTGGAAGAGAGGGATTTTTCTTTCCAGCCTTTCATAGGCATACAGTGGGCTGATCCCCTGCTTGTATGAAATCCTTGATTTCATAGCATTTCCAGGAATATATTGGTCACACATGGTGGTCAGGGTGCCTACATGAAGATGTGTTGGCATCTTGTGCACCTCTTGTGGTAGAACATGGAGCTGGTTTTTAATTTGAGTATTAATGGAGTGTGATGAAACAAATGAACCTTTCAGAGTTATGCCTTAGGTGGCAAAATTCATTCGGTTTTCTTGTAGCTTGCTCACTGCCTAGGCAACAGAAAATATTGTTATGGCCAAAACCTGAGCAATGTAATCTGGCCAGTAGGAAATAAATCAATGTTGAACTGGGAATACAATTTGTGTTTAATGGGGAAGATAGTTGTAATAAATCACCAACACTTGACATATTTGTATTTTGTCCTCAGTTGTGCGGCCATTAAATGGACAGGCAAATTACCAGACACTACAGTCATCATCACATTTCATAACGAAGCCAGATCGGCGTTGCTTCGAACCATCTTCAGGTAAGCATTTTATGTTGAATAAGTAAATGAAAATGTAAGGACTTCCAAAGGACAACAAACAGAGACATAGAACATTTTGGGTGAAACCCTTCCTCAGCTTAACAAACAACACACAAAAGACAAACATATAACACCGAGATCTGTAATGAAACTCTCAAATCTGTAATAAGCAGAAAGCCCATGTCAGTACATTGGCAGAAGGCCTGGTGAACAATGTAAGCATTTTAAATTGTTCCATCTTTAAGGAAAAATTTAAAAACGGAATTATTTTTAAATTCTTTGAAATTGCCAATTGTTTTTAATTTTCTTGGTATATGTATAAATTGTTGAAAAATGATTCTAAAACATGCAATATTTTTTACAATGTCAATTTGACTGTTGTGAAGCATTTGTCCACGTAGTAGAAAGAGAAAAAAAACAACCTATATGTTGTTTTCCTATGTCTTTGTTGCAACTCTACTTCTTTGTCATGACTGACAAAATTATTGTAATAAATTCATTCAGATTATGTCTCTGGCTTTGAATATTTAGTTTTATAGTTATGGATCTTTGGGGTAAAAGCATTATTTATTATGACTGGCTGATCATACAAATTTAAGATTTATGTCCCTGGCTTTGGAATTATTTAGATGGATGACTTTTGATCTGTGTGGCAAAGAATGTGATATATTGATTTTGAATGACGGGAAGATTAGAGGTTATAATCCAGGGCTTATCATACTATTGAGTAACGGGATGAAAGGTTTTGGTTGTGAGAGTTTTTGTTTGTCGGTGTTTCAGCTGTCACAAAAACACAATTTGCGTGTTATTTTGCAGTTTTTAACATGTGTGATTTATCTTTTCTTTTAAAAAAAAATTTTATGTTTTTATTTTTGTCTTGACAGTGTTTTCAGAAAGAGTCCAACGCATTTGATCAAGGAAATAATTCTGGTCGATGACTTCAGTGATGATGGTATACACAGAATTTTGTTTGTTTATATATTTACATATATATAAAGCTGGTGGGGTCGACGACTAAATCCAAATTCCTCTCGTTAATACTGTTTGTACACTGTTTAAATTTTTACTTTCTTTCTTTCTTATCCAGTTCCATTTTACTTTTACAGTGTAGGGCCAGCACCACGAGGCTGGATTTCATTGCATCTAGGTATTAAGCCAAGCAGGTGATCAACCCACTGTGATGAAATTTTTACACGAGATACAAAATAATTTTTATCAGGTTTGTACGCCGTCAGAATTGTAGTAGAACGGACCGTTGATTTTATAGAAAATGCTTTGTTTCTTCGAATTTTATTTATCGACATTCATCATAGTTTTCCTTACTTCCGCCTTTTCCTTTCATTGACTAAAATGACGTCATTGTTCTATGAGCATTCAATAGCAAAGGCGTGTGCATCATATATCTATATGAAGGTGGGAGTCCCTCTTTCATCTGTGACGGATCGCGTCCTCTGATATGTTATTGTTTAGGCCACCTCTATTTGGACTTGAGTCCAATTAGATGTTTTATCTATTCTGACTCGGGTCCGAAAAAAGGTTTTATTTATTCGGACTCGGCTTCTAAGTGAGTTATGTGAGTGCTCATCGGGGGATTATCTTATATCCTTACTTGTCAGTAGACGGAGTAGGGTGAGGGGAGACAGGAGACATAGACATCTTGCGAACCTAACATGGTCAGGGTGTAACACCTTACATAGAGTGTCTCGAAACAAAACGACGAATGTTGCCAGATGTTTTTGATTGCTACCTGGCCACCATTTCTAAGGAAAGCTTAGTGAAACACATAGGCTGACTCGAGTCCAAATAGTCACTTCGTATTGTTTATATCATAATATGGTATGACATTATATTTACAAACGGGTTGACTAAAAGTAATCAACTGTTATTGGTTAAGTGCATAGCATCCCTGATAAACCAATAACCGTCGGGCGTCCCTGCTTGTTTACATATATAGCTATCTATTTCTCATTTATCTATTTATTTGATTAATTAATTGATTGATTGATTTATATTTTTTATTGAAAAATGGTACTCTATATATTATATATGATTATAACTTTTCATTATATATAGTTAGCATCAATGTCATAACTACCATCATCATCATGATCATCATCATCATCATCATCATCATCATCATCATCATCATCATCATCAGCCACAGCAGCAGCATGCATCATCATCATCATCATTATCACCAAGAGCACCAATATTATAACCACCATCATCATCGTCGTCATCATCATCATCATCATCATCATCATCATCACCAAAAGCAGCGATAATAGCTACAAGAAGAGAGCAAGGTTTGCAGGACTTAGAATACTTGTGTAAAAATAGATACCTTGCTACACAGTTTGTCGTGGACCTATTCAGTAATTTGGCTGTAATTGTACTAGTGACATGAATACAATTACACACACGCAAACCCACATACAAACCTAAAAAATGAGAAAAGTGAAAAACAACAAATTCAATTTATTTACTGTGATTTCTGGGAGATACACAGGGGAGATATGAGAGATTTGAATGGACAAAGCATGTTAATTCAATGGGCGTTGATTGATATAGATGACTATAATTTGTTAATGTATGTTTTAAGTTGTTAGTGTTACATGTTGGCAACTCATTATAGGACGTATCAAAGGTGGTCAAGTCGACTGGGGGCATCCCTAGCTCAGTGGTCAAGTCGACTGGGGGCATCCCTAGGGGCATCCCTAGCTCAGTGGTCAAGTCGACTGGGGGCATCCCTAGCTCAGTGGTCAAGTCGACTGGGGGCATCCCTAGGGGCATCCCTAGCT
>JARBEQ010254184.1:0-10926 GCA_030265355.1 Tritonia tetraquetra
ATGGAAACAACCCCATAGAATGATGGAAACAACCCCATAGAATGACGGAAACAACCCCATAGAATGATGGAAACAACACCATAGAATGACGGAAACAACACCATAGAATGATGGAAACAACCCACACCATAGAATGATGGAAGCAACCCACACCATAGACTGATGGAAACAACTCACACCATAGAATGATGGAAACAACCCCATAGAATGACGGAAACAACCCCATAGAATGACGGAAACAACCCCATAGAATGATGGAAACAACCCACGCCATAGAATGATGGAAACAACCCCATAGAATGATAGAAACATATGAATATTTGTCAGGGCGTCATGCTCTGACCACAAAATGTAACCTTTTATGAGGCTGGCAGGTAACATCTTATTCATCTGACAGGAGGTCAATTGAAGTCAACTGCTGCTCCTTGTTCACGTGTTTTAAAAATTGGTACATGTTGATAATATTAGTTACATTAAACAAATAATAACTCTCTCATGATTGTGCCAACTTCTTAGGTCTTAGGTCTACATTGTTTTTAAACCATCAACATCTCTTCTTGGATTCTGTGCAAATTTTGTTTCAATAGCTTTTTTTACATTGGTGATATTGTGCACATGCGTTGCTAATCAAATGGATCAGATTTCAACTGATTACTGTAAAATGTATGATAATAGAATTACTGTATGCCATGCGACCAGTCCTATTCAGTTGAAAGTTGTGACTTCAGCGTATTAAGTTATTGAGATCTCTTGACAGCTAATTTGGTCCAATTCAAACAAGCACATAAAACATTCTCTCATAGGTAGTGATAAAAAAAGTCAAACTCTGATCCTTGCTTATAATTTAAAAATGTGTGTTTTTCTTAGAGACTTTTCAGTGTTTTTTTCCTTGACTACGTATGTAAATACAAAAATCTTAGAGGCCAAAACAAACAAACAAACCATTTACAAAATCAATAAGATGAAAACTATTGTTTTTAAAGACAAAATTGACTTCCTACCTTGTAGAATATCTTTAAACTCTGATGACAAAAAAAAAAAAAAAAGAGATAATGAAAGACATACATACAGTAGATAATAATATATACTTGCCCAGAGTGGCAAATTCTCCCAGTTTTTACAATAGCTGAGGGGTGGCCATAAGGGCAATTGTGATTTATTTATTTTGCCTTTCAATGCTTACTATCATTTACTGTATTCCTCATGATGCCAATAGAGGACGATGGACACAGTGGGCTGAACACTTGCTTGGCTGAAATACTTGAATCAGTAGCATTTCTCATATGTACTGAATAATGGACTGACCCCTTGGAATACACAACTTTGAAGACTACAAGAATTTGAACATAGAATTGCAACAAAATGACTACACTAAACCGTGACCAAAGAACAAATGGACTGAAGTCATGAAGTCAAGATCATTTTTACCGTTTAGTATAAGACTATTAATACAAATGTATATTCTTAGCTATCATAAAGAGCTCCTATTGTTTTCCTGTGATAGTGTATTATATAATTTTTCACAAATTTACATGTCTTTTCAATAAATATAATATTATTTACCATCGTAATTCTAAAAATCTTTACTTGGTTGTAATTTACGTTTTTCTGTGATATCGTATGTGTACTCAAATTCTTATATTCTACTTTTACATTGCAAACCTTTTTTCTTCCTTTCTTTCTTATTTCTTTCTTTCTTATCCAGTTCCCTTTTACCATTACAGTGTAGGGCCAGCAACATGAGGCTGGATTTCTCTGGATCAAGGTATTAAGCCAAGCAGGTGATCAACCCACTGTGAACAAACCTTTTTTCATTATGCAAATTTACCACATTGTGTCTTTTCATTTATTCAAACATTCATATTATTCAATTTTTTAATTTCTCTTTTTGAGATGAACGAAGTACTATAATTATTATCATTAATATGTTTATTATTATTATTATCATTAATCAACAGGTAAATGTTATTCTAGTGTGACCTAGGATCATTTTGCATTTACCTGTTGATTAATGATAATAATAATAATAAAAATATTAATGATAATAATTATAGTACTTCGTTCATCTCAAAAAGAGAAATTTAAAAAACCCAGCCCTCTTAATTCAACGCAGCTGTTTGTTATTCTGTGACCTAGGATCATTTTGCAAACAGCTGCGTTGAATTAAGAGGGGTGGGTTTTTGGGCACTCTGGCCAGGGACTTAACACATCTTAATTGCTAGTAAAGATTTTATAAAATAACACTTACGGTCATCATCATCATCAGAACTGGAAGCTAAGGAAGTTAAGCCAAATTCAAAGATTAATGTCCAAATCTAAAATCTTTACATTTCTCACAATTGCAAGTGTAATATTTTGAAGAAAAAATAAGAGTTATCTACAGAATACAAGATTTTTCATTATAGAGGCTTTGTTAGAAAAATAGCTGGAGTCTTTAACAGCTGGAAACGTTGATCTCTGTTATAATTTGAAACTTTGTTGATGAATTAGAACAGTAAATAGCATAATTTTTACATTCCTTTCTAAGAGAAATGTTAATATTCGACTTTAGCAACACATAATGTCAATACGTAAATCTATTAAAGATTTATCAAAAAGAATACTAAGGAAGCTGACCAAAACTATACAAATATCAAAATAACAAAACAGATTACTAACTGTAATCAACGACATTGTCGGCATCTTCAAATTCTGTTTCGGATGAAAAGAAAACAAATTAAAGACAATAAAGTATGAACATTAATAATACCCAACTTTGATGACCCTCAAATAACTTTTAATAACTTGAACATTTTTTGCAGCATCAGCCCCAGCATTGAACGGAAGGTAGCAGAAATTTGCACAAAATATCAGCTCTAAACACATCTGCTCGAGACATTGACTGGCTTCACAGGCATTTCAAAGAGAGTGTCATCAGCAGAGGAAGCCATCATGTCTGGGCTTCTCACAGCCCCTTAGAATTTTATCTATGGGGAAAGATCACATGTGTGGCCAAACTTTTCCTAACCTTCGTCATTTGAGGCAGAATGTTTGTCTTGTGAAGCAAGTAATGCCATAGCAGTGGCATGCGGGATGAACAATTTTGTTTTTGTTATTGTAAAAATATTTGACCAGATTTAATGTGCAAGATTTGTCAATGCACACAGCAAAAGGTTTATTTGTATCTTTATTTGTTTTCATGAAATTACATTTCATTTGGGGTTCATCAAATATATGACACCATGTATAAATATATTAGCACTCTTTAGTATCAGTATTACTAAGAGCATAGATTTATATCTGTCTATATTTTTAACTGTACTATTATATATATATAAGTATCTTGAGAGTGATGGAAAACAAAAGGGCAATGAGGGAAATAATAAGAGACAAGAAGAAGTTATGAAAGTTGTATGAAGGAGACACCCCATTTTGTACAAATCTTGATGTGGTGGGGTCACTTGACCCTCCAATGACCCAGAGAGCTATGTTAAGCTCCTGGCAGGGACACCCATTCTGGACAGGTCAATGGGTAGGTACCAGACAAATGTGGGCAAAGGCCTGGTATAAGGCCCTAAGGTGGCAGCCCACCACCTACCCAGGGTTTCTTTCTTCTTTCTTTATCAATAATCTTTTTAGTACATTTCAGAAATAAACCAATTCAAAGCACAAATGTAATTGTAAACGGAGTGACTTTTCAGGAGACGAATTTTGCAAGGATTGTAAGAATTGGCACATGGAATGTTAGGTCTATTTGTGGAGTTAACTGAAGAGATGAAAATGTATAGGATAGAAATACTAGGGATAACAGAAACTAAAAAGAAGGGACAAGGAATCTTATGGTCAGAAGGTAATAAATTGATTTATTCAGGTGTTAATACAAATGAAAGAGTCAGAGCAGGAGTAGCTTTAATCTAGATTATAACTGTGTAAATGAAAGGCTGTTAGAGGTTAATCTAGAACTGATAGGAACAAACATTAAGGTTATTGTAGGATATGGCCCAAACAAAGATGCAACCACAGAGGAAAAAGATTATCTTTTCAACCAACTACAAGCTGTAGAAAATGACAAACCAAATCAAGAAATTATGATAGTAGAGGACTTAAATGCTAGAGTAGGTAATAAATCAGAAATCAGTTATGGGGCTATAGGAAAAGAATGAAAATGTGTAGAAAGTGACAATGGAGAGAGACATGGAAAAAAGCTAATACTTTCTTTAAAAATAGAAATATACACAAATGGACTAGAGTATCAGAAGACAGGATTGAAAAATCCATAATAGATTACATCATAGTCAGCAACTCTTTGTTTTATAACACTCAAGATGTTCTGGTCAAAAGAGGTGCAAAGATATATAGTGATCGATCACTACTTAGTAAAACAGCATGCCCAAAAAGACAAAGAGAACAAAACTTAGGGTTGAGGAACTAAAAAACAAGGGAAGTTAGAACGTTGTATCAAAATATGTTGTTTTTTTTAAATAGGAGAAAGACTGATATCAGATGAAAATACCGATTGGGTAGAAACAATATGGTCAAAGTACAAAGAGGCAATCAAAGATTGTGCAAATGAAGTTTGTGGTAAAAGAAAAAAGGAGGGCAAAAGAAGAGAACAGCTTGGTGGAATGATGAGGTAAAAATCAAGGTCAAAGAGAAGAAAGATGTTTGGAAGAAATATCTAGCCAGTAAAAATAGAGAGGACATGGAAAGCTATAGAATAAAGAGAACTGCTGCTAGAGATGAAGTTAGGAAATCTAAACAATACCAATGGGAAAGATTTGTGGAAAAGCTATAAAACAACTTTAAAGAAAATCAGAAGCTTTTTTGGGATGCACTAAAATGAACTAGAAGAGGTAATTCATGTCCCGTAAAACAAAGGGAGAGACCATTAAAAATGAGGATAAAATCTTAGAAACATGGAAAGATTACTTTCTTAATTTACATAATGGTAATACAAATGATGATAGTTGTGATAACCCTAACTATTAACAGCAGCATCAATCATAATGTTAATCCACTAACAGCTTGGAAAACTAAACAAGTACTGGAAGACTGGAAAAGAAGCGCTACACAATACCAATACATAAAAGCAGAGTAACAACTTTATGTGAAAATTATAAAGGTATATCATTATTAACTGTAGCAGGTAGAGTTTATACTAGGATCTTAGAAGAAAGTATTGTCGAAAGTACATCGTTAGAATGCCAAAGTGTTTTTAGATGAGGTAGAAGTGTGCAAGACCACATATTTAGTCTTACACAAATAATTGAAACAACATATAGATGTAATTCCGAAGTACGTCTCTGCTTTGTAGACTTACAAAAAGCTTTTCATTCTGCAAAGAGAAAAGAATTATGGAAGGCCTTGATAGAACATAATGTTATCACAACCTAATAAAGAAGCAATAAAATCTTTTTATGAAAACAGCCAAAGTGAAGTTCAGATAGCAAAAAAATCATCAATTAGTTTCAAAATAGATTTTGGAGTAAGACAGGGATGTATTCTTGGCAATCAATTTCTAGGCAGCTTAAACAAATGAGACCAATCAATGTAGGAATGCTACAGATGATAGCAGTAAAAGTATGAATGATATCATTTGCGGATGATATTGTAATTTTTGGAAATCACAACAAGGTCTTGATCATAACATAGGGATATTAAACAAGGAATTGAAAAATAGAGGGATGAATATAAACTCAAAACTCAAGACACAAACTATGATTATAAGCAGAGAATGTAAAAGTCATACAGTGAGACTAGATGACGAAAATTTGGAACAGGTTGATAGTTATAAATACTTAGGTATAATGATAACATCAAATGGTAGTCTAAAAGAACAAATTAGCCAAAGAATCAGTCAACTAAAGTGTATGGTAAATTAGGGAAATCTCTTATAAGAAAATATAACTTACAACTAAAACAAAAATGGCTATTTTAAATTCAATATATTGCGCAACATTATCATATGGAAGTGAATCACAGATAATCAATAGCAGAGATAAAAGTAGATTACAGACGACAGTGATTTTTTTGAGAAGATCAGTTGGCAAAACTAGAAGAGACAAAATAAGAAACACTTGGATTAGAGAAGAAGTTAAAACAAACAGTTTAGAACAATAACAGAAGCAAATCAATTAAGATGATTTGGGCATGTGAATAAAACGCATGAGCAGAGAATCCCTACAAAGATATTTGAGCGTAAACCTAGAGGAACTAAACCATGAGGTACAGTAGAAAGAAAGTATGTCCTTTTAGGCTCATTAGCTTAACCCGGTTTCTGTAGTGTGAAGTGGCAATTTGTCACTTTCTAGATAAGACGCTGGTCTATCGCAGAAAACTTTCCCAAGGTCTCATTTAAGAACTGGTATCCATTTCTACACCTGGGTCGAGTGAGGAAATCGGTGTAAAGTTTCTTCCCAAGGAAAAAAACAAAGTGCCTGAAACCGGACTTGAACCAACGACCCATGCCAGAGAATCCCTAAAATAACATGTAATGCTATAGGAACTAAACCATGAGGTAGACCTAGGGAAATGTGGACAGAGGTAATTTCTGATATTGTAAAGAAAAGAGAAATAACTTTAGTTGATGCAGAAAAGAAGTCAAAAAATAGAGAGGAGTGGAGGAAATTTATTCATTATAGATAAACCTGACACCAAAAGGTATAACAGGAACTGATGACGAAAGAGATGAAGGAGAAATAGAAAATAAAAGATTCCCAAACTATGATCTTATAAAAGTATGGGCTTAATCAAGAGGCTATAGGCTCCTAGAGATGGTGCTTGAATAGGTATTTCGTCCCTTTCTGGGTCTATCGCAGAATAATTTCCCAACTGGTACCCTTTTCTACCCCTCGGTTGAATGAGGAAATCAAAGGGCCCAAGAAAACAACCAAGCACTTGGGAGGAGGATTGAAATCAAAAAACTTCACTTGGCCATTTTACCTCCATACTAATCTTGTGAATATTTTCCCTTAATTCATACACATTATAGGTCATATCAAAGGCGGGACCTCTGAATTATAGTCCATCTCTGATAGGACTTGATTCCAATGGAATTCAGAGCCATGAAACTCGAGAAAGTTCAAAGGAAAAAATCCCACATCTTCACTGGGATTTGAACCCAACACCTCTGCTCATGAGACAAAAGCATTCTCATTAAGCCATGAAGCACCCGAGCCAAATATTACAATCATTTTCCTTACCGTCATCAGAGTCAGAATCACTGTCAGCATATTTTTTATCTTCAGAAGATTCTAAGTCTTTATCTGTTTGGAATGTACATGAAGTGTTAAAAATGGTTTTAAAATGAAACAGTGACCTACAGGTTTAATAATATGTGTTATCTATATCTCTCAACACAGTACCTTATGATATGTTCATCTTAGATCATTAAAAAGTAGCAAGAAAACGGGATGCAAACAATCCTATTACACAAATTGAGTGAAACACAAATTTAGTGAAACGGTGATAGCAATTAATTCTCCCCATGCTCAATCCAGTAGTAAACGTTTAAGACATTTATTTTCACCCCCAAAAATTGTTAGACCATTAACGTGAGCACATGTGTTGTGTAAAACACACATTCACAAGCTTTACATCTAAACAGCAGGTACTGTACTTGTAAATAAAAATGAATTAAAGGGGAGCAGACACTAGTCATAGATCAAGCTTAGGGCTAATTTGTTGATGTCATCGCATAGTGATGAATTCGCCTGGCTCACTGAAATCCCAGTTTTGAGCTAGAGCCACTTAAAGGTTGGGTATTTTTTCAAAACATTATGATATCATGATATGTAAATACACAGTGAGAACATTTGAATCAATATACACCAGTCTATGAAATTAGATGTATAGAATAATGCACCATAAATTGAAGTAGTTTAATCATGGCAAAGAGACATGAAAAATTTATTCTCAGTATACTCAGAATCACTAATTGGGAGTCCCAGTGGCCCAAAGGTACGGTTCTCACCTCTGAAGCAAAAGGTACTGGGTTCGATTTCCGGCAGCGACACTGTCAGGTATTTTTCTCCTTGAAATTCCATGAAAACCTATATGCCACTCCCCTCATCCTATTCAGGTAGGTGGGATCAAAGAACCTAGTCCTATCAGAGACAGACAACTCGGAGGTCCCGTGTGCACATTGCGCACGTTAAATAACCCTTGGTAGTTAAAAATTGATAAGAGTGGGCCGTACGGCCGCTGTCCCGGCAAAATTAATTCCTACCACAAAGGTCACAGTGGGTTGATCATCTGCTTGGCTTAATATCTTGATCCAGAGAAATCCAGCCTACACTGTAATGGTAAAAAGAGTTACTAATGAAAGGAGTTGGACCGCTACATAGTGCCATCTTTTTTCTTCTTTCTTATCCAGTTTCCTGCTCTATGAGGTGGATTTACTTAGGCCAAGCAGGTCATCAGCCCACTGTGGCTTTTTTGTGGTAGGAATTAATTTTGGCCTTTCGGCCTACTCTTTTCTATTTCCAATTGTTGAATTTATCGTCCGTCTCCGATAGGACAGGTTCTTGACCCCACTTACCTTCATAGGATCAGGGGAATGGCAAATAAGTTTAAACTGAGTTTTATGAAGAAAAACAACAGCTGGGATTCGAACCCAGTACCTTTCGCTTCAAATAAAAAAGTATTGCAAATTTTTGAAAACCCTTTTGGCCGATTGTGTACATCAGTACCATTAATACGATTACACACCAAATAGAAAATGTGCCAAATTTTGCCGATTTGTCACTATGCTGCTTAGCTCAATCGTGCTCTGTCTCTGGCTAGGCAGTGTTGTCATTCCCATGGTGTGGTTTTGGTTCCTACTGTCGACATTCCACTTTTCTTCTTCTATGGCTACTTTTCCGTATTATTCTGGCACTCTCACATTTTCCTTCCTTGCTTTGTACTTGTAAAGACATGACGACAAAGAGTTCATAAAAATGTTAAAGCTCTATACCAAAAGGCACCATTCTTATACCTGGCATTTTAGCTTCTGTGTCATATTTATCATCACAAGAGACAGCCTGAGGTTTTGCATCTGAAGACTGAGGCACAGGGGAGGATGCTTGCACCTCATCACTTGCCTTTGAAAATGTGACAATGTATTCTATAAGAACTCTGTCACTTCTGTAAATCACATACTCCATATGATCCCTTGGTCGACCCTGAATATGGGCAAACGTAAAAAAAAGAAAAACCCTATACATACTTTCAAACCTTCAGAGATAGAGAATACAATATATTTTAGACTTTAAACTCACTATACAAGTCTTATGAGAAAAACTACAATTTCATGAACAATTTACATTATATTCTCTTATCCAACTCAAATTATAATCATAAACTATACCTATATGCATCTAGTTTATTACAAAAGATTTTCAAGGGTTATAATACTGTGCTTTCTTTCATAGAATTTGTAACCATAATTTCGTCACATAATAAAGCACTGTAAAATCAGATACAATATTACCCTGATGTGAAGTTTAATTTTATTTTTTTAATGTAACAAATTTTATGTGAACACTTCTTTCGAGTGTCACTCAACTTTTTAAAATCATTAACAAGACACGATGTTATGTAATTTTTAACATAGGAAATCTTAAAAAGCAAAAAAGTCTTTACCCCTAATTCACCTTAAAATTTAAATGTCATACCTTGACAGAATCATAGAATCTCCATTCATTTGCATCAGGATTTTCCTTCTCAGGTTCTCTGACCAGAGCATTATCTTTTTTTTTGTCTGGATATTCCTTTAAGGAAAAACAGAACAGGGTGAAAATAATGGATAAATCCACATAATATCTAACTATCCTGCAATTGACTTTTCTTTTTGTTATAATAAAGTATGGATAAATCCATAAATTATCTACCCCTGCCATCCCCATATCAAACAAAAGCAAACCTCAAACAGCATAAAAAATAAGTTTATCTATGAACAAAAAATACAAAGAGTCTAAAAAACTAACAGTAATTCATACCATTAAAAAAAATCTGACCTCTTCTCTACATGATTCACATCTATGTGTTGACACAGCAACATACATATTCCCTTCACTCTCTAGCCTGTTTTCAGTTCATAACTCAGGGCTTTTGTAACACACACACACACACACACACACACACACACACACACACACACAGACACACACACACACACCCAAACTATTGAATAGGAATTTTTTTTAACGACCAATCAGACAGCAGCTTACATATATCAACATATTTCTTTTTATGAATTTATTCCCTCTATATCAACATTCCTTGTCTCTCTCTGTGTTGCTTGCTCAGGAGCCAAGGTATAGGGGTAAATAGTACTTGGGAAGCCAGGGTTCAAAGGGTTAAAGACAGAAAATTATAACAAAATACACAGCAAGGGGGAAAAAAATAGGAGAAACAATAAATATCAAAACCAGTTTACGTACCTTAATTGCTCCCAAAATGACTCTGGCAACAACCATGGTGCCGGAATCCCTTGAATATTTTTCACATTTTTTGACACTGTCACTAGAAAATAAATTACGCATCATACAAATAATTATAAAAATAATCAGACCATATTTTTAGTGAAATATCGGCAAAAACAGGAAAACTGACAACTCAAACTTAGTCTGGACAAGCCAGAAACACTACAGTGAAAAAACCCCCAATGAATGAAAGCACAAGAGGGAAAAAATTACAAAAATACTACAAGCAATATCACATAACAAACAAATAACTATTTACAGATAAACAAATAAACACCTCACATAGCTAGTCAACGTTCCTTCACTTGACCAGACTTTTCAATTCAATAAAATAGATAGTCAACGTTCCTTCACTTGACCAGACTTTTCAATTCAATAAAATAGAAGAAAAGTAACTTTTATCCACAACTTAAATGTGTGGCGTAATACAGGATTTTTCTAAACTGCAATACCCCCAGTTCAAAATTACAAATTCCATGGA
>JARBEQ010254195.1:0-19859 GCA_030265355.1 Tritonia tetraquetra
TACAGTAGCAGCAACGGTATAATTATACCATGTATAAAAAAAGGAAGTGTATTGTGATATCATGTTAGTTAAAATAATATACAGCCTGCCTAATACACATTTTGATCAAAACTCATTGGGCTGATTACCTGTTTGAAATCTTTGGATCCATAGTTTTTTTTCCTCTATCTTAAGTTACACGTGGGGACGTCCGTGGCTCTTTTTAGAACCGCCTTTAATATGACCTTTATGTATTGAAAGGGCGTACAACTTTGTGGTGGTAGGAACGCCCACAAGTGGGTTGATCACCTGCTTGGCTTAATATCTTGATCCAGAGATATCCAGACTCATTGTGCTGGCCCTGCACTGTAATGGTAAAAGGGACTTGGATAAGAAAGAAAGAAAGGAACGCCCACAACCAATGAGCCATAATGTATGTGTCTTGTGTGCCATTTGTGCTATAGTAGATCATTGAGCTGGCCTCAACACTGTCTTGCAGTCAGTGGACAATTCCATTGTAACACATTAAAGCACTGTCACATTCATTTATCTCTACGCACTTGTTAGGTATAGGTAGATGTACATGCCCATCTTCATTTAATTATTAGATACTCATACATCGAAACGCACTTTTTTTACACCTACCCACGCAAATACACACGCACCCATTTGCACTTATATTTCGGACCGCTTACGATATTCTGTATGCGAACGGTATCAAACCCAAGTCTATTGTACATCTAGATATCCTTTTCACAAATAATATATCTATGTTTGATTTAGTGATCGAAAGGCATTTGCTATCATCATGACTTGATCATTCTGAAGGGGGGAAGGAAGGGGGCATAACATAGCGGTAACGCGTTCGCGTTGTGTGCAGGTCTCTGGTTCGAATCCCCGGGCGACGACGAGTTTTTTTTATGGCCGTCAGCCTGTTAGATACCTTATGAAATCAAGTCCTATCGGAGATTACCTATTCATCGAAGGTCCCGCCTTTTAAAAAAAAGTTCTAAAGTTTGAAATTTTACGCCCTTCTCAACACATGAAGGTCATATCAAAGGCGGTTCTAAAGAACTTGAGAAGATTCCACGTGAATCTCCAGGGCAGAGCCATGAAAACTCTGAAAGGACCGGAGAAAAAAAAACCCCATACAAGGCGGGCCAGAACCTTAAAGCCTCTCCTCCGCGTCTCAAGTCGAGTGACTTAACCACTGAGCTAAAGACTCCCCCGTTTCCGCCTTTGACATTACTTATAACGAGTTGCCAGGGGTGTAAAAGTAAGGACCTTTAAAAAAACCCCGTTCTTCTCGATCGTTGATGCTGTTATTATATCACTGGTCTTCATCGCAGCGACAGGCGGACAACACATACCACAAACGTATTGTTGTGGACGGCTAGTGCCAGCAAGTGGGCATGATGTCATGGCGTAGTGTATTGTTGGCGTTATATTTGTTTCCATCTTTCCACTCTCAAAAAATGTCAAACAAAGTCGAAATTATTAAAGGTCAGAAAAGTGTGATATCGTGCTTATATGGTGTTCATGTTTTGATATTCCTTGGCTAAAAGGCATACTTTCGATGTGTAGTTTGTTTGATTGAACCCTATTAATACCACAGAGTAGTGTTAGTGCCAATCCTTTATTTAGCCACGAAAGGTACACAAGATACCCGCCATAAATGCAGGCACCCTACCACCAAACACGACTGAATACAGAGCTGGAAATTCTATGGATCAAAGAATCTCAGACAAGCAGGTGATCAGCCCACTGTGTAGTGAGGCACACATTTCGGCAGAGTCGCATGATCTGTGTCGACGCAATCGAGACCGCTCTTTAGCTCTTTACCCATGAACGCGATACTAAATAGACTTAGTTTTCCATGAGAACAGAAACTAAATAGACTGTCCATTTTCCATGAGAACAGAAACTAACGAGACTGTCCGTTTTCCATGAGAACAGAAACTAAATAGACTGTCCGTTTTCCATGAGAACAGAAACTAAATAGACTGTCCGTTTTCCATGAGAACAGAAACGAAAGAAACTGTTCGTCTCCATGAGGACGGAAACTAACTAGACTGATCAATTTCCGAGAATAAAGGGAGACTTATCATGTCCTCATTGACCATGCTACTTTAGTTTACTTGTTTAATAATTTATCCAAGACTACCAGAAAAAAAAAGATTACAAAACATATACACTGTAGTGATGTGATTTCTATGTTGGTATTCAATATGGCACCTAGTATACTTTGTATTGTATAGTTATGACTGGTATGGATGTACACTTACTTAAACATTGACACTATCTAGTCTCTTTAGCCACCTTTTCATTCTTCTTGCTCCCCCTCCCCCCCCGTGGGGACCCAGGGCGGTAAAATGAATAGGTCCTCTCTGTATAATTCATATTACAAGATGCTTTAATGGCCTAAATTATGGAAACGGGAGTATTGTGGAAATAGAGCTTGTACATTGTCATGATTAACATGGATTTTTGCCCTTCTTGATGTTTCCAAAACACATTTCAAAAAGCTGCATTTACCAATGGAAAATTTGATGGGCCTTTGGAGAATCTATGGTCAAAGCTGTATGAACCCTGTACCGCAAGGATCTTGATTTTTGTCTCACAAAAGCTGATCAGACCTCTCCTTAATGGCCCACCTTGTTGTGGTGGAGATGCTTGGGTGGTCTAATGATTTGAGGGCTATACCAAACAGTTACAAGCATATTGGGAAGGCCGTAAATGAAGATCCAGACTCAGAGGTCACATGGCCCAGTAACGGGCCCGGAGGTGGCAACCCCACCACTTATCTAGAGAACAGTGGGGTAATCTCCTATTGACCCGATTCAAATGAATTAAAAGAAATAGGCGAGTGCCCGACTTAAGGATTGATCACACGATGGCGACTCATGTATGGGAAAGATAAAAAAGAGATAATCTAAGCTTGTAGAGGCAAAGAGGATGTCACTGAATAGGGATCAATGGTGAAAGTTTGTATATCACGCATAATAAACCTTACACCGAAAGGTACTAAAAGGTTATTGATAGAGAAAGAAAGAATTGATATCTGAGACATACATACATACATGATTTTTTTTCTTTTCTTCATCAGATTAGGGAGCCATGTCCATGAAACTGGTCTCCAGCGGTAGTTACAATGTGCGGGCGTCAGAAATGGCGCATTTACAAGATCGCACACCTAAAACCGTCAACTGTGTTGTACACTTCCTGGATGACACGGTGGAGACCTTTGAAGTTGATGTAGGTGTCTTTCTATCTCTCTGTCTCTCTCTATATGTCTGTCTTTTTCTCTCTATTTCTCTCTTTCTCTCTCTTTGTCTGAATAGTTTTGTGACAAATTACTGTAGTGCTCTTGTTTTAAAGATAGTTAACAAAATGGTGATAGTGTAAAGTCAACTGAAAGTAGAATTATCACTATGTACTTCCAGGTTTCTTGTTCCTCCTCTAACGATAAATGTTCACAGGCTTCTCTAACACAATGACAATTCAGTCTTGATGTAGAATGCTGGGTAAAGAAACCTTTCACTTTCACTTCATGAGCAGAAGGTACTGGGTTTGAATACGGTGGATACGGTCAACAGGTGATCAGCTCCTTGCTCTCTCGTTATTTGTGTTATAATAGAAAATTTTGACATGTATATATGTAAGGCCCCAAATTGAATTGTTGATGTTTTATCCATAGAAGCGCGGCAAAGCCCAGCACCTCCTTGACAAAGTGTTTGAACACCTGGAGCTGGTGGAGAAGGATTACTTTGGCCTGCAATACATGGACCTGGCTCCTGGAGATGACACATTGGTAAGTTACATTATACTTTCAATTAGTGGTTTTTCTTTCTTTCTTTATCAATAACCTTGCCTTTAGTCAAAGTTTTTCATGTCTATTTCTCTGAATCGGTTAAATTCAGGCAAGTAGGAGATTACCTCACTGTTCTCTAGATAAGTGTTGGGGCTGCCACCTCTGGGCCCCCAACCAGGCCCTGTGACCTCTTGGTGTGGATCTTCCCAATACGGTTGTACCTGTTTGTTATAGCCCTCAAAATCATTAGACTATTCAAGCCTCTCCACCACAGCAAGGTGGGTCACTAAGGAGAGGATTGGTTTCTCTCTTTATACAAATAATAATGCTGATTAAAATCATTGATGATGATTCTGCTAGGAAATGAAAATGTAATATGATTTGAATGAATTATCAGGCCATTTGATTAATACGTGGAAGACAAAGGAAATGTTGTTGGTCACATTTGTTTTAACTGATGATTATGAACTTTTGGAAGTGTGTTCTATAAATGTCATTGAGAGATTGCTCGAGTGAAGGCATATCAGCTTTTTACCAAAAAACAAATATTCACACTGAATGCCTCACTGGCCAGAAAATCTGAAAATTGAGCAATTTGTCATTCACTGATTTTCCAAGAGAAATTGTCCTGCTTTCATTGCAGTTTTGGGCCTGCTCTGTGTTGTGTGCTTTTGACAATTTTTAGATTAGACAAAGCTTTTGTGTCTGACATGATTAATGAATCTGTCTTTCTTCTGCAAATGTTCGTTGTTGGAACATCAAAATGAATCATGTTTAGAAATGTGTTGTTTGGAAATTCATGTCAATACATTAAAAAAAATATTGTCAGAGCTCATTTGTTCATATGCTTTATAATGTGGTTTTTTTTTCCAGAGATGGCTTGATCCTTTGAAAACAATCAAGAAACAGTGTAGAGGTGAGTTTGATGATTTGTCAAAGTGTAACCTCATAACTTAAGAATAGTTTTGTTTGTTGTTGTTAATTTGATGTATTGGATTCATTCTTATCCCTTATTTTATCAATTGATTTTGTTTCCAATTTCAGGTCCAGAATATGAATTTTTCTTTCGTGTCAAGTTTTATGTATCAGATCCCAGCAAACTTGCAGAAGAATATACAAGGTTTGTTGCATTGACAAGGGCATGTTTTTCTGAAACTGTTGATACTTACTAGTTTATTTTTTTGATCCATTGATCCCCTACGCTCTTGCCCTTCGATTTGATGCCAGGGTGAGGACTTTGCATGTGTTCTGTAACTGATGTCTGTCAGCATAAATGATGTTGGTGATATTTTGGGGACAGTTAGGTCTTTCAGAGATCGTTAATCCCTTTCGACACCCAAAAATCACTTAAGAGGCAAGACCTCCTGTTGATATTCCATCTCCAATAGGACTTGAACTTGTGCTCATGAAAGTGGAAAAAAGCCCCCTAAAACTTTTTGACCTGGCTTGGGTTTGAACCGCAGACCTATGGTTTTTAATTAATTGATAGTATAGTAAGAGTATGTCCTTAAGAGCCTTTAAAGGCTCATAGGGCCGGAGCTTAACCCTGCTCTATTTGGAGCATGCAATAGAAATATAAGTATACAATGATTGATGTCAAAAATTATAATTGTACCATTAACCACTGGAATATCATTGTCTTTTGGATGAATGGAATTTAATTGAATGTTATTAGATTCCACATGCTATGAATGGATGTTGACTCCTTTTTTATGTCATCATCTTTTTATATTGGCAGTTTGTAAATCCCAACTTATGTGATTATTTTTATGTTGATTTCTGTAAATTTTCCTTTGTTTCTAGGTATCATTTTTTCTTGCAAGTAAAACGGGACATTCTGTCGGGGAAATTAGTGTGTTCAGAAAGTAATGCTGCTATGCTTGCCAGTTATGCAGTACAGTGTGAGTAGATCTTTTAAAATATTTTCATATAATTTTGCCCTATATCTAGGATATTATTCCAAGTAAGTCTCACAGATACAGCTTTAAAGTAATTACTATTAAAGTAAGGCTCATTCATTTATTTCAATAGATGCTAAGAAGAGGTCAATTTCTGTATATGAATAGCACAAAGATGTTTTTCTTCCTTATTTGTCAATGGGCTGCATAATTCTTTCTCAACAAAGGTGTGGTTCACATAAATTATATAATCTCATGTAGGTTGAATGTTTTTGCAACTTCCTGGCGTATTATGTTAAATATTTTATGTATTATGTTGAATATTGTATGTATTGTTAAGAACTTAAATAGTAATGTTACATTCATTTCATACTTTCTTGAATAATATTTCCCCAGCTGAATTAGGCGATTTTAATCCAGAAGAACATAAAGATGGCTACTTAGAAACAGTTCCTTTCATCCCTAACCAAAGTTCAGAGTTTGGGAAACTTGTATCAGAAAAGCACAAACAACACAGGTGAGTCATATATGATGCAGTAACTATATCTTTAAGAGCCTTGAGAGTCATGAGGGCCTGTTAGTGACTGGTTTTGGTAGTGTTGTGTTCTCCATAGTCATAATTGTTAATAGCTTAGTTTAGCCTTCAATGGCGTTTCATTATGATTTATGTTATTATCTGAAGACCAGCATATTTATTACACTTTCTGACCAGCCTTTTCATTATTTATTCTTAGCAGTACTAGTTATTTTGTGGTTGGTCTTTAATGTGTTAATTGTAGATCTCACTATTTATGGAGTGTTCAGTTGCCATGTAAAGCAAGTAAACCAACGTATTTCCATTGCAGGGGACAAACACCAGCTGATGCTGAATACAATTTTCTTGAACGAGCCAAACGATTGGAAATGTATGGAGTAGATTTACACAATGCTCGGGTAAGTAAAGGTTTGGTATGGATATAAGAAAAAGTAATTTAGTTTTCATATTTCGTGTAATAGTGTGGTAGAACCAGTGCTTTAATTTAACCCAGTTTCAGTTGTATGAAAGGGACACATGACAATTTGTCTCTCCTTAAGAGAATGCTGGTCTATCGCAATTAATGTTCCTATCTTTCAGTGAAGAATCAGTGTCCATTTTGGTGTCTCTTTCTACATGTGGGTTGGTGACACAATAAGGGTGAAGTTTCTTACCCCCAAAATACAATGGTGGGACTCACTTCCCTCACCGTGGAAGTCTGCTATCTAAACCACACTGCCACCTCGCCTCATCAATTGCATTATCAATATTGAATAAAACAACAACATTCAACTCCTTGAACTCTCTATCATGTGATAATAATTGTTTACTTTCAATTCATTGATTGGCCATCCTGATTATTGACTGTTTGTTTTTTATTCACAGGACCAGAGCAACATAGACATTCAGTTGGGAGTCACGTCAGCGGGTCTGGTGGTCTTTCAGAACAATGTCAAAATCAATACGTTTTCATGGTATGTAGTGTGCTCTTATTACACTGACCGCTCTCTCTCTCTCTCTCTCTCTCTCTCTCTCTTATGATAAAGAGCATGGTTTTCATAAAATTCTTCAACATAGCTGCCAACTGTTACTATAAAATTGTAATGAATACGGTTGGATATTCTGGAGAGAGAGATTTTTAACACTGTGCCGCTACGTGTTGTTTTTGGCGGTCGGCTGTATTTTCCATTGCCCACCCCAAGTTGCCGACTGGGGTTCTAAGACTAGCTTACTGGGATGTTCGACAACGAATACGCAATATTTTCCAGGCATGTGCACTGGCTACTCTTGTTTTTCGGGTGCCACTGTGTGATAAATTGGTCATCTTTTATTTCCCTTTGAGTCGTTGGATATTCTTGCTAGTCTAATGTCTAGACTTAACTTTCTGATCAATTCAACGCGTTTTTATGCAATCTAGACCCTGGTTTCGATATTATTCACAGTTAACAGGTATATTTTTTATTTGAGATTCCTATAGATTGTGAATATTTGGTTCTTTAATTGATAATTATATAGATTACTTCACTGATCTATCTCATAGTGATTTTCAACAATTTAAAAGCTTTCACTGGAAACAGATGAGCAATGGACTCACCCCTCTGTGATTATCTCATTGCTAGCTATGTGGAGGGAAGGGGAAATTACTGCCTGGGGCATGAGGAGGCAAAGGGCAAAAAAAATAATAATCGTGACAGCTGTCATATGGGAGTCTGTTGTTGCTTTATGAAGGGTTGACAGCTTTGCTTTATTTTCAAATTCTACAAAATGTATCTAGGGAATAGGAAAATATTGTCAAAACCGTATGAGGGCTTACATTTTGATCGTTTTGAAGTAGTTCTCAATCTTCCCCTTGTTAATTGTTATAAACCATTAATTATTTTTTCATATCTGTTGTAAAAACAGTAACTGTTTTATTTTCTTATATTTTCACCCTCAGGGCAAAAATTGTGAAGATTTCCTTCAAGCGAAAACAGTATTTTATTCAACTTAGACGAGAGGTACAGTGAAATAATCATAGTTTATTTCGTCATAGCATGAAATTTATAAAGAATTAAATTCATATGATTGTTCAATTCATTTATAAGTGTATTTTATTATTTTTATCGTTATGATTTTTTAAAACTTTATTGTTTTGATATCAAAACCAGTTTATGATAATGAAGCTTCCTGATATTTGCTTGATATAAATGCTTGCTTGCTTAATTAGCTATACAGTTGGTATTGAAAACTTTTTAATGCACCATATTTGCTCTGATATTTGTTTTCCAATCAATGCTGAGAGAATGACCTTTAATCGTAGAATGATTTCCATTTTCCAACTTGATCAGAATAGGTTTTGCACCACACATTGTATTAATTAAAATCTTCTAGCTATGTAATACGATAGATACAGTTGACTCTGGTTAATCACAACTTTTCCAAAGAAACACAAGTTAATTAATTATATATGAAATCATTGATTAATCGCAACTTTGCATAATCACCGCAACAATTTTGTTGCTCCTGTCTAGTTGCGATTAACCAGAGTCAGTTGTACCATGCCAGGACTCAACAATCCAGGCTTAGCCATCACCATTTGTAAGAATGTAATATAGATGTTTTGAAGAAAGCAGAAAAAGAAAGAATGCTGCTGAACACGATTAGAAGAAAAGTTAGGGAATATTTTCTGGTTATATGACCTTCAAAGTTTATTGAATAAAGTGGCAGAGAAAAGCGAGGAAATGGCTCTTCAGCTCAATGTGAAAAAGATGGAATGTATGACTGTGAGTAAGAAATCTAATGCACCAAGCTGCAGTCTCACATAAGAATGAGAGAAAAAAGCAAGTGAACAAATTTACATACCTTGGTTAATGTTGGACAATAAATAAAGAAGTGAAAGGAGAATAGTTGCTACGATGTGGTTTTATAGACGCATAATGAATATACAGTGGAAAGATAAAGTCTCCAATTCAGAATTATTGTCACAAATCGGAATAAAGACAACACTTATCTAAACAATCAGATGAAGGCAACTATATTTTTTTGGGCAGGTTTATAGAAAATATGGAATTGAAAAGAAGTTCTGTGTAAGACAAAAGAATAAAGATGATGGATGACCTAACAGCATGATTGGAAATGGAAAGTTGAACTGGTTTCTACTGTAATGTAGAAGTATTGTATTCTTTTGTAAGAGTATGTGTAGTGAATCTCAGAAAGACTTGATAGTTTGTGAGGCAGAAAAGAATCAGAAAAAAAAGACAATTTTGATAGACGTATTCTGTCGAGACAAGGAAGTTAGTTGCGTTTAGGACCTCTCTTACTTCAGCCCTGTAATCCATGAGTAATTTTTTTCTATTATTACTTTATGGTCGCTGTAAAAGTAAGGTAGCGAACAACAATGCGCGTGTCCCTAAACAATCGTTTTTGTCCAGTTTGTCCCCCAGAGCAAATATGGTATTTTATAACAGTTTCAGCTTTAAGCATTTTCATTGATTTAATTTCATTTGGGATATTTATGAACCTCCTCATACATTTTAAAGTTTGCTTTGACCTTTATGTTTTCCCTTTAAAAAAAAACAATGTAGAACTATTTATGTAACCAACATTGTCTTTTTTTAGAAGTGGTTCATTCTAACTCCCATGATTTTACAATCTGACCATTTTCCATCTTACAATTGAAGTAATTAATGCGGCACCCAATGTCATCTTTTATTGTGTAAATGATGATGTGTCATCAGAGATGTCACAATTTCACACCAGTCTAACTCGGTGGCTTTTCAGACTGCTGATAGCATAGATGGTAGTGATGACAAGGCAGACAAATCGCCTCAAGTAATGAACAATGTCTTACTCCTCATCTTCATGCACTGTTGCATTTATTTTTTCCACTAACGCAATTAGATCTTTTCAGTGTTTGTCCACTTGGGTTTTATTTTCCTGTACTACTATCACCTTGTTTTGAATGTTGATATTGAGCTTTGATATTTATTCACTGGATTTATGTTTCATGCTACTCAAAACGAATGCTTGTTTTCAATTCTTTCTTGTACTATTAGGGGGGAAGTGTTTGTAAATTGGGGCTTTCTCTTTCTTCTATTCCTATCTGTTGAGTCTTGCATGCTGTTCTCAAATTATTAGAAAGGTTTGTTATCTTACTCGCTTTTAAACATTTTGTTTGCTGCATTGAGTTCCGACTTGTTGCCACTCTTTGCCTTTTGCTGGACTTTTTGGTAATGGCATGGATTATTGTTCGATGAGAATCATGGTTGAATATTCTATTTCCATTCTGCTGGATTGATGTAATTCTTTGATTGCTTGCTGCCTGTGGCATGATTTGGAGATGTATTGTACATCCTTTTTTTTTGGGTCTCATTGGTCCACCTGAGTTGAAAGAATGACATTTCTGTTGTCATAGTAGTTGTACTTTATATTATTTATACATCATGTGGGTTTGTTTTGGTTTGCTTTTAAAAAACTAGATTTTAAAAATAAGGAATTTAAAGTGTAGTCATATGTTACTCTCCTCCACTTGTGTGTACATCATATCAAATTTAAAGATAATTCTCAATGTTGAAACTGATAATTTTGAGTATAAACTCTTGCTTATCCATTAAGATAACAGCTGTCATGTTTTCAGATGATTTAAGTTTCTATCTGGTGTGAGATGTTTTTTTGGGTGTTTAAGTGTGCTTTGGGCACAGCTCTGACTGTGTGTGTGGTGTCGCCATCGTCAAACCATCAGTAACACTGTCATCATTTCACCCCATATCTTTCATTACGATGGATACATTCTAAGTCTTGCTTGCTAACCCAGGACAGCATAATGAAATTGTCAATTACTACTAATGACTAATAATATGTTTAATGTGTTATCAATTTTTCCCTTTGATAAATATAAAACACAATTGTTTCCGACAGCCTGCTACTGAATTTGATGAGTTTTTTAAAAACAATAATAAAATCATAACCATATGTTTAAATCTTAAAAGCTCCATTTATGATTTAGATTTGTGCCAATTTCACATTTGACCTAACTTCAGCTTTCAGATAGTATGTTTGAATTTAACTAATAGTTTGCTACTCCCTGACATAAAAGTTAATTGATGTAAAGCAAATCATCATTGTTTGCGTTTAATTGTTTGTTTTGGTTGTGTATCAGTCTAAATTGCCGGATGGTTTTTTTCTGGTTTTGAGTTTCTTGTCGATTTGATTAAAGCACAATGTTGTGACAGTTTGTTAGATTGACAAATGTGACCGCTTCCAACAGACTGCCATATAAGTCACACTGGGAAAATCTGAGATAGAGACAAAAATTGATTGAAGGGTTATTTTTTTAATCGATTTCAAGATTTTTTGTCCCAAATCGAAAAATGTATCTACATTATTTGTAAATTGTGTGGCATCATTATTTTTTAAAAAGACATTTGCATAGGACATTGTGGTGTTGCCTTATGAAATAGTCATTCTCCTTCTTTGGTTACCATTTTCTCAAAACTAGTGGTTCGACCCCACCTTCCTTTCAATGGCTGTATCTTATTTATCTGTCATCGTATCTCAAACATTTCATGTCGTTGTAAAGAGGATACGGTTTCCTTTATATTGATGCCAATATTGTCAAACGTGTAAAATGCGACTTAACTGTCGGTTTATCGGAAGCGGTCACGTATTAGCATTTGACCCATTAAAATGTTTACAAACATATCTTACTACAGTGCTTTTTTTGTTGTTGATGACGCACTTAAATGATTCTGAAATGATACGTTTTTTTTTCTTTATTATAGATTTCAAAGCAATGTCCTGCATTTTTTATTGTACTTAGTCTGTTATATTATGCATGTCAAATGTCAGTAATTCATTTATCAAAGGAAATATATTTTAAAGGGTGTTTATTATGATTTCGCATCAAAATTGCTAGGCCTTACTTACTATAAATTACTTCCTGCGGTACAATTGCTAAATCAATTAGAAAGTGTCGTCATTGGGTCTTTACTGTCATTTTTTTGTATTTCAGAATGAACCTGTCGAAAACCTGATAGGTTTCAACATGATTAGTTACAGATCTTGCAAGAATTTATGGAAATCTTGTGTGGAACATCATACGTTCTTCCGGTTACATCATCCCAATCCCCCTTCGAAAAAAATATTCTCCATGAGTTCAAAATTCAGGTACAGGTAAGTGCTCACCACATTTCTGTCTTTTTTTAATCAATATTAATCATTTCATTTTGAAAAGAAAGCACTACCATTAATCATCCTTTTTGTTGTCGACATTTGTGAACATTTAGAATAGTGTGGGTGTATTTACTTTGTAATTTTAACCTGGAAACCAAAATGGCGTGATTTGTACTATGTTGTATTTGTACCAAATCAAGTATTACAATTTCTTGTCATACGTTAAAGGGTTTATGATTAAATGTAGAAAAGTGTTTGAATGGATAACCTCATACCATTGAACACAAGTTCTCATGTCCCTGGTTGTTTGAGAGAATGTGTGGAAATGATCTCTGTAATATGAGGACGCAGGATAGCTGTAGGAAGTCTGATGTTGCATGTTCTCTATTTGATTATTTCAACGTAGGAATTTTCACTGCACATGTGTAGTTGGCTCTTTCACATTAATGGTGCCAATAGCATAACACATACCATACTGAACCAGCGAGCGAAGTGGTTAGTACTTGGATGGGTGACCATTTGGGGAATACCATGCCCTGATTACCTCGCTCGACTCTGGTGTAATAGAGTAACAAGAGTATCTGGCCAAGGGGAGGGAACGATCTTGTCAGAATGCAACCTCACACTTTATACTTCCCAAGGAGTTGGGAATGATACTGGAGTGTAATGACCTACTGCATAGAGCGTGAAAAATTTATGGATATGGGCTTTTTTAGTGCTCTTTTTTTGATGATCTTGGAACCATCCTTTTTGGAGCCTGCCCTAATCATTCCTGAGACACAGGTCTAAATGTTGGTTTTACATGTGGCAGAGCGTTATTTAGGGAAATGAAATAACTTCAGGCTTTTTGCTATGACTTGGGAGAATGTTTTGTGACACCTCACTCTCTATTTGACCCTAATTAATTGAGGGTAGAGAGATTCCCTTTTTTATTTTTATCGCCAAGATTGTACAGGTGCCATGACTAATCATTTGTCTACCTACTGAATGCACAATGAATGCTGAACCCTGTTAAACATATTTATTTTATACGAATATCATCTGAGTTGTATAATAATTAAACCCTCTGCATGGAAGGGATTAATATATATGTTTTCTGACAGACAAGCTTGTGGAAAGGGTCAGGAGTGTAATCTAGTTCTAATTTCCCAGGATGTCAATATCCTCACTCTTTTTTTTTAAAAGGAACTCCGGTTTTATGTTGCGTCGGTTTTAGTTTTAGGGTTCTCTCAGTGTGAATGGTTTTGCATTTATGATATAATTGGGTAGAGGGCAGGGTGTTGTTGTATGTAAAACCAGAGGTAGAGGAGGTAACTGAGTTAAAGATGAATGGAGAGTATTGTGTGTTATTCCACTTTTGTGATGTTTGCTCAAAAGGATAGAAAGAGAAAGAATCATTGAATATTGTTTTGTTCTTTTTTTTTTGTATTATCCACCTGTCGTTACCCACATGTGAATGTATCGTTATGGTAAGCATTTTCATCTTCTCTATTGTTTCTCATCATTGTTGTGGGCCTTTATTTTCATTTGTCTCACATTGCGGAGCATTTTTGTCACTGCCCATTGCTATTCATATAAAACTCATTCCTAAATGCTCTATGTATATTAGAAGAAATGTGGTCAAATAATGTACCCTCTGTCCTGCCATTTGTTGCTAGAATTGTATATGCTAGATTGCGACATGTTGTGCTTGAGATACATCACTAACATCTTTATAGAGTTCTTATTTGTTCTTGGGAAGTAAAAAATTATTTGTTTTGTGATTTTTCAAGGCCTTCAAGCCTTTTTTTAATTGAAAAAAATATTTTAGTGTTTCATGGTTAACTTAGAAAGTAATTGTGATGGACTGGCTTTCCGTCAGTGCTGCTTCTCGCTAACAACCGGCTTAAGTATGTGCCCCATAAGCCTGAAGGCCTTTAAGGACATCTTTCACATAACCTTTCTTTGTAAAGTGAGATGTGACACTGTAGACTATTTTAAGGTAAACTTAACAATGAGGGATTTAAAAAAAATTGTTTCCAGTCTTTGTTTGCAAGAAACATGACATATTTTTATTTTCTTTGAACCCCTCTGTGCTGATAGTTTGATATCATGTAAAAATGATGACAGCACTCTGAATGGTTTTTGTGCTCAATCAATGTGTGAGAACCTTGTAGAAGAGGTGTCACTATCCTGCTTTGCTAAACGCTTTCTCAACAATTCACTGTTCATCATTGTGTGAAACAAACTGTGAGCTTTCAGTGCTTATAAGTTGGCTTGTTGGAAAACTTTTACAGATGATGTGCAAGCAAAGTTTCTAAAGTTGTAACTGTATGTTTTTTGTGTATGATCTAGGCTCCATATTGCCATACGCATACAGCAGTGAAGCAGTTATCTTATGTGTTTCTGTAACCGGCTTTCACATGCAAGGATCAAAATCTTTTTATATTTACTGAGAATGTTTTTATTTTAACTCTTATCAGGACACTGGAGTATAATGGCCTGCCAGTCAGGGGTAAATGGAACATTGTAAAGCGCATAGAGCATGAAGAACTTTGTGAATAATGCGCTATTTAAGTTCTCACTTTTCTCTACTGACTTTATCAGCCAAATGTTTTTGTACGCATAGAGATGGGCAGTGACTGTATATCATTGTTGTTTACCATAAGCTAGTATCTTTCATCCCTTGTTCCCATTACATTTGTTTATATTCCTGTATTGCTTTGATGACTATTTTAGCGCTGAGCCACACACTGGTCACTTTATTGTTGATTTTTCTCTCCTCCATCTAGGTTGACTTTGGGCTGTTCGTATAAGTGTTGCCACATTTCTAATACAGTTCTCATTTCTACAATCACTCTAATTCATAACATCAGTGTTTTCAACATTTCATTTACCCATCTAAACATTCGACCATTTGTGACCCTTCAACACGAGTCGGTCCAATTGACCGTACCGATGTAACTAAGGGGAAAGATTTCAACCAATCAAAAAATTTCTTTGTCGTTTTTGTGTTCCGATGTATTGAGCAAAATGGTGCTCCAGGAAACAATCTCTGCTATCTATGAGTAGTTCTCCAATATCTCGATTCAGGATTTGATATTCGTTGTGAAGCGCATAATAATAGATCCATTGAAGTAAAAACGTATGTAACTTAGTCGAAAGATAATGTTTTATTGTAAAACAAGTAACGATACTAACCTTTTGCAGTGAAATTTTAACTTTGACAAGTTGCAATTATGCTAACCCTAGACGACCAGGAAGACCCTTTAAGGATCGAAATCGTCTCCTTGGATACCGTTTGACAGACCTAATGACTAAGGATTTTTCCTTTGCCTTTGGGTACCATCAATTGAGAAAATAGTAAATAGCAACTAATAAGCGTAAAATAATTAAATTTTATCAAGCTTATGACTCAGTGAAATATTTACATATATATAAAGCAAAGATGAGATAGGTAACATGTCAAAGGGGGAAACTTGATTTTTTAGATGGTACTCGTTCCTAGTACTCCTAATATTCCTTTAGGACCAGCTTGTGGTGTTGGGTCACATTTATCATTGTTATCTCCCTTGTGTCCATGTGGCACACTATCCGTTCATGGGTGGTATCTTCTGTTTCTTTCTCTTCCTGACCTTTTTTGTTTGGAGAAGATAGAATTGAACGTAAAATCCCTGGTTTGGTCTAACACATTTCCTCTGTAGATGTGACAACAACCATATTGAAATTATTGGATTGGTTTTTAACAAGTTTCCATTTGAAATGTTAACATGTTTTTGTTAGTGTTACCGTTATCATGACAATGGAGTCAGGTTATCGTACCTTGTTTATGTAGAGGTATGTATTTACTAAATTCTAACAACATGGACAGGACTGCCAGGAGCCCCCTTGGCTATACGTTTTGTTTTACAAAGCTCTTAATAGCTTATTTACCAAATATAATTATTGTGTGCTCGACATTGGGTCATAAAGGTTATTGATATATTTGAGGACTTTTTGCATGTTTATTACATACATGTAAAATCAATGTATACATTTGTTGGGGTATTTAACTAACACCGTTTAGGAGGAGTGTATGTGGAGATTGTCATTTGAAAAACTTCTGATTAGGCAATGATATCATGTCATTAAATGAGGTTGTAGGAACACGGCTTGAAAGATGACCGATGGTGGTGGCCATTGTTGTGGTCAATGTAAACAGATCTTATTGATGGGAGGAGGATATTTATCTATCCAATCCTGTCCCGATTGTCCTCAGTGTATATGATGATTTCTTCTAGGGTCTAACGTGATAATGGCTTTGGTGTGTGTATGTGTGTGTATACTGGTCTCGTAGGCTCACGTTTCCAACACTTGTGTATGTTTCTTGCAGTGGTAGAACAGAATATCAGTCATTAGAAGAAAGTAAGCGAAGAGCCAAAATAGAGAGATCCTTTTCAAGGTAGGCTCATAGTTTGTTCCTATTATTTTCCCCTATTTTTGCCATTTGAGGCCTGCTTTTTATTCCTCTTTTGTTTTGTTTTGGTGACATAAGTATAAAATATACCTTAGACAATGGTTTGGTTTAGATTTATTTGCTCCTATTTGAAATGAACAAAGTCTTTTCTTTCTCATTAGAAATTAAATAACTGTTTGAATTTCAAATCGTGTAGAACAAGATGGTAAATAACACAAACACAAGTAGGACATAGCAAAATAGAATGATATGAAGATGAGTCTACAGGCTGTATGTACATTAACCCAAGATTTGTGCTTTTTTATTTATTCATTTATTTTATTGTTATTTGCATGTGAATTAATTTGAATTAACCCCTTTGTCGTCTCCTGCTGCTCTTTGCTTTCATTTAATCAAACCTTGGCTTAATGTATATTTACATTGGCATTACTTGATTTAAAAAAAAAATATTTAAGATTAATTAATTTGATATGCATTTTTGTCCCTGTTCCCTATCATTTTCAATTAGGTTGTTTGCTTGTACTCTTGGGCCCATAAAAATACAAAAGTGCTAAAAACATAATCCTATGCCTTTCTCTTTTCAAATCCCCAATCAAGGTTTTTATAATGCATGGAATAGTGATTTTAGTTATTTCATTTGCTTCTATTTTTTTCATGTATAGTTTACTTTTCGAAAAAAAATATATTTAGTTGTTCATGATAGAAGTCTTTTATTTTAGAAACAATATGAAAAAAAAGGAATTGCTATATTTTTTTTCATGATATAACATCTGGCAAGAAAGGTTATGTTAGGAATTATAGCAAATGATTTATAATATTTTTTGTCAATTTATTATTTGCTTTAACAAGTTTAAAAGTTATTAGTTTTACATCCTCTTAAACACAACAGTAAGGCTAGCTTAAAGTAGATGGTTAGAGTTTATCTAAATATGATTTAATTTTCTCTATTGATTGGGGGTTATATTATTGTATGATTGAAAAATACAACAATCTGACATTTGGTTTTGAGTCCCAACACCTCTGTTTTCCTCTAAATTTGACCATGGCTGTGTTCCGTGTTCACTAATCATGTGTTTGCACTGACACCTTTTACTACATTTATTCTTCCTAATGCTTTGACTGCTTAGGTGTCATGGATTCATTCATTTTTCCATTTTTGTTATTTGCATGCATTTATTGTATTTAAGGTACTGTAGAGTGGTTTATATAAGTCTCTGGAGGAGATCCAAAGTATGAAGAATGAATAGATTTTATCTTATTTTATATCTGACACTTGATGTCACATACATGGAGCCAAAACAGACGAATTATTTGAAATTGATTAGTTTGGTGATTTATTACACTTTGTCTCTAGGCGTTAAAGCATTTGTTTTCATATTTCACCCAGTTTGCTCGAGTTAGATGTTGCCGGCAGACACTACGATTTTGTTTAGTTTAGAAAAATTTCCTCTGGGTAATGAACAAATCTCAATCACTTTAGATATTACTACACAAATCTCATTCTTCATACAATTTGGTTCTGGTCTTTGAACAATCTTTTGCTTTTTTCCTTCTTTATGTATTTGCGAGGAATTTTAAAAGATGCGCTGGAAATACTAAAGGTTTGCCAAGCTTATTAATGATGAAAGTAACAAAACCCTCTAGGGACACTAAGAGCAGAACTGATTTACAATTTAATTGTTGTTAATGATTTAAGGAGCATGGTGTAGGACGTAGAGAATGTTTGTTTGAAACATCATATGTTTGATTTCACTCAAGTTTTAATTCATGCCGTTCTGAAGCAACATGAGTTTCCTGGTCACATCATGCAATGCCATTTAGAACGTTTGTCAGTTAGAACATTTGTCATTTAGAACGTTTGTCAGTAGTTTGGTGTTATTTCCTGTGGATTACTTTGTACTTCGCACACATCGCATTTTACAATTAAAGTCAAGGCATATAGCACCATTCGAGAGAAAGGTCTATTATTTCTGATTGTTTTGTTTTTTTAATCTCCAAATGAAATGAGCTGCTTTGATCGGGTTTGACAAAATATGTTGTATGTTAACGTCTTTTGATGAAGACTAGTACAGCTTTCATATATTATTGCGTCCGGGACCATATAGATGATTACAAAAGGTAGATGCTGCACAATGGAGTAGGATTGTATTTAACACTGAATGCGGTTGTTGAGGCAGTTTGCTATAATATGACAAGAAAATATTCTGGTCAAAGTAATAAAACATTGCTTGGTTGTGCTCATCAATACTAACTGTAAGAAATAACAGTAAAAACTGAATACCACAGTGTAGACACCAGGAGTTGACCTTCTGATACCCTTATCTTAACATGTCAATAACAGATACAACACTTTTTAGGTCAGTTATTATAATATATTCCCACCAAATCTATTGTCATTATTTAGAGATGCGCATCTTGAATGTGTTAGTACTATTGATATCTTAGATTTAATATGAAGAGTGAAGAAGGAAGTAAAAAAAATGTTTGGTGTCGTTCCTCCAGATCCCCCAGCAAACGCTACAGACGGACCGTAGGGGCTGTATCAAGGGAAGCCATCTTAGAGGAAAACCGCTACATTGATGGCTACCGAAACATGTCCAAGTCACAAACCTTCTCAGGGCACTCCATCAGCAGCCACAGCACCAGCAACAGCAGTGCCAGTAATAACAATACCATCCCCCTGGCCAGTAACAGCAACCACCACCACCATCACCACCACAGCAGCAGCCACCACGGCTACGGGTTCAGTCGACACGAAGGAGGAGGCGGCGGCAACAGTCACACCAGGGCCAGTCTGCCACACGACTACAAGGCTGCCAGGGCGTCGTGGAATGATGCTGCCAGTAACCGATCAGATGACAAGTCTGATGAGTAAGTCTTTTACTTTTCTCTAGTTACATACACTGTTCTTTGTTTTTTCTATTTTTCTCTCACACTTTTCTCTGCTTTGTCTATCTTTCTCTCCCTCACATATTGTTCTCTGCTTTGTCTATCTTTCTCTCTCTCTCACATATTGTTCTCTGGTTTGTCTTTCTTTCTCTCTCTCTCAGCTCACATATTGTTCTCTGCTTT